>JAHFZB010000950.1:0-20671 GCA_036884735.1 Huso huso
TTTTCATATATAAATTCTATTTCAGTATACAATTATGTATTGTCATGAACCAGGCTTCAACAAGAAACAAACTAGAGCCCTACTTCACTCATTTATGAATATATGTTCAACTTAATTATTTTGAAAGCCTCGTATGTAAAAATAGTAATGCATGAGGGGTGTCATGTTAATGTTTTAAACTAACTTCATTTGAAAACAAAAAGCTGGTGCAAAGTTAAACCAAAGTTAACCACCAAAGCCAGGCCTGTCCACTTTCCCTTATGTTGGGCTCTTCTCCCTGATGGATTCTCTTGTCTCTTTAAATTTACGTTGTGGTGGCTTCAAAAATGATTTTCCCACTTGTTAGTTTTTGTAAGCTGGGTATCCTCTACATTACGACTCATCATCCAGTCACTGTGCTTCACATCACTTCCAGCTCTTAACTTCTAGAATAATTCCAGGTGTGTAAACTTCCCAATCTTCAGAATACAATAAGCTTTTATTTACTTACATCAATAATAAAACTAGTGGAAAATCCTTCCAATAGAGCAATATGTTCCATACCAGGAACTCCATTCAAAAGCAGAAACTAATTGTCTTCAGTTGAACTGTATTTGCTCCTCCTCCTCGCTGTGTCATCTGTGTTCTTTATTTTTATTGTTTACTTTCCACACTGAATTTTATAATTCATTAGCTATGAAGAAAACTACCACTTGAGGGTGCAGTGCATAGAAAAGGCGCACATACCAATCCATAAACCCTAATAATTACACATACCTAAATAAACTAAATAAGAATACATTCCTTTTTTTTAATAATCAAAATTCCAGTTCGGCTCCTTGTGGCAAAGTGGTAATGACGTGCAGGTGAGTGCAGTGCAGAGTAATCACACAGACAACGTTGGTACAGGTGCAAGGGTGTTTATTTAATTCAATAAATGTCCAGAGCCTCAAGGCAAAACCTGCAAATAATAATACTGTTGGAATTGATACAGCGGCGTGTATCACTTCTGAGTTGTAATCCCCGGGTTTGACCCGTAACCCCAAAGTCCCGTTCAGTCACCGACACAAAACACAAAACACAGACACAGTTTTGACAGTGCGTGATTATAGTGCTAGTGGTGAAAACAAAGACAGTTCAGACAGTGCAAAGCGTGAATGGTGAAGTCCGGTTTTGTCGCTGGCCTGCGGCTGCAGCTCCGGATCGTGATCAGTATCCTTCAGTGGCTAAACAATACACAAGACACACAGAGGTTAGACACAGACACGAAAACACTCACAGTTCTTCACGCTACGGGCTCCTTCTCGGTTAGTTTGTTTAACCATATACCAAGGAACAGATCACTCAAGCCATGCCCCCTATTTATACCCTCGCCCATGACCCCCCGAGGTTAGCGCATCCGCTCCTCCAGTCCTCGGATGCCCCCCACGCCACCGTCTGGGTCACTGAGCTCGGGTGCCATAGCTCCGCCCCTTTCCGAACTGACCGACTTCCATCTACCCTACGGAATAAATTGTCGTGCCATTTCATTAAGGGTACTCTGTTCCTCGTGCACCGTGTCCTCACAGGTCGAGAGGGAGATCTAACACTAAGACTCATTCGATCTCTGTCACATATCCCACCGCTCAGAGTGGAGCGAAGGAACACTTTCGGCTAAACCTACCTTTCCCCCTCCCCCTCCCGGGAAAAATAATCCGCATTTTGGTGGTCTTTCCCGCACAGTGTACCATATGGTACATGAAGGTCTGCAATGCCAGATACCACCGAGTTATCCAGGCATTGCTGTCCTTCATTGTGCTTAACCACTTGAGTGGGGCGTGGTCAGTGACAAGATCAAATGAGTGTCCCAGCAGGTAGTATCTTAAAGAGTGAGTAGCCCATTTAATGGCCAAACACTCTTTTCGGCGACGGAGTAGTTGCGCCCCGAGGGAGCATTTTTTTACTTATGTACAGAACAGGGTGTTCTACTCCGCCTACCATTTGAGACAGGACTGCACCCAAACCGACATCCGATGCATCGGTGTGGAGGATGAATCTCTTAGTGAAGTCTGGAGTGATGAGAGCAGGGGCCTGGCAAAGTCTCTGCTTAACAGTATTAAACGCCCCTGACATTCTTCTGACCACTTAATTTAATTTTGGTGCGCTCTTTTGGTGAGGTCAACTAAGGGATTAACCACTGTGGCATACTCGGGGATAAAGCGGCGGTAATAACTGCCAACCCCAGTAGCGACCTCACTTGAGCCTTGGTTTTGGGGATTGCCGCGTCTACCAAGGCCTGGACCTGGAGACAACGGGTTTCACCCCTGCCATTCCCCATTACAAATCCCAAATATTGTGTTTCTTTTTTTGGCAAACGCACATTTTCGCAAGTTAGCTGTCAGCCGGCCCTTAGAGACTGAGGGGCGGCTGTGATCCTAGCCAAATGCTCTCGCCAGGTGCAGCTGTAAATGACCACATCATCAATATACGCTGGTGATATTCACGATGTGGGTGTAAAACCTGTCCATCAGTCTCTGAAAGGCAGCAGGCACCATGTAACCCAAACGGCATGGTTGTAAAATGAAACAGCCCCTCTGGTGTTGAAAATGCAGTTTTCTCTCTAGAACTTCTGAGTTAACGGGATCTGCCAATATCCCTTACCAGATCCAGAGTGGAGATAAACCTTCGGCCGCCCCCAGTCTATCCCAGAAGTTCCCAAACTGAGGCATGGGATACGCGATCAAACTTGGCAATAGCGTTTACTTTATGAAATCAACGCAGAAGGGCTGGTTTGCATCCTTTTTTTGGCCACCATCACAATTGGACTGCACCACTTCGCCTCCTGGCTCAATCACCCCAAGTTGAGCATGTCCCATACCTCTTTATGAACGCCACTCCATCGACTTTCCGGGATCCGGGGAGGTCTCTCTCGCGACTGTGACACCTGGGGGAGAGATGTCATATTCAGCAAGGTTAGTTCTACGGTGTTAAAAAAACATCGCTAAATTCCTCAATTAACCTACGTAGTTCACGTTGCTGATCAGGGAAGTAACTGTTCCCCATCGAAATGTTCTTTGTGCCAGAGGGTTCTAGCTCGGGCCCTAAATCATCCTCTACATTGCCTGGGCTATGAATAAAACCTCTCTTGCCTGCCAGGGGCTTCAATAAATTTATGTGATAAATTTCTTTTTTATTAATGGCGATCGGGCTGTCTAATTTGTAATTCACCTTTCCTATAGGCCTAATCACCCTCATATGGCCCTTGCCATTTAGCACATAGTTTGGATTCCGATGAGGGAAGTAGCAGCATTACCTTGTCTCCAGAAAAGTTCAGATTAATGCATTTTGATTGTAATGCTGCTGTTGTCGATGCTGAGCCGATCTGAGATTGTCTTGGGCCAAACGACCCGACCAAATCTAGGCGATCTCTAAGTAGGAGCACATGCTGCACTACATTTTTGGACGAGCCTTTGTGCTCCTCCCTCCCCCCTCTCAACAGATCGAGAATGCATGTAGGCTGTCGGTGCATTATAAGAGCTCGAAGGGGGAGAACCCTGTCAGAACTCTGCACCCTCTCCACTGCAAAAGGAGGTAGGGAAGAAGCGATGCCCAATGTTTTTGCTCTTGATTCACAAATCGTTTGCATCGCCTTTAGAGTCTGATTGAACGTTCCACCAATCCGTCCGTCTGTGGATGATAAACCGAAAATGCCTGATGGGACGTTTTTTAGTAATTTACCTGCTGTAGCGTGATTTGACAAGAAATTAGTTCCATGATCAGTCAATATCTCGTTGGGGATCCCCTCTTGCCATGTCATAATCTGCACTAGTTCTTTATCGAAAGCACTAGTGGACCCTCAATGAAAACTGCCTCGGTATTGCTTTGCGTAATCTACCACCACTAAGATATGCGTATACCGGAGTCAGAAGGTAGCAAAGGGGCGACTATGTCCACTGCGTCGCGATTCAAAGGGGGGGTGGAAATAATCGGTGGGACCAAAGGGGGGCGCTTTTCGACCGCGCGCTACCGCTGGCAGTCTGGGCATGTGGCTACATATTTCGACACTTCTTTATAAAGACCTGGCCAAAAGAATCGAGCCAATATCCGTTCCCTTGTCTTGTCAACTCCCGAGGTGCCCATAAAAGGGATATCATGCGCCAGCCTCATGACCTCCAGTCGACAAGACGGGGAACCATAATTGTGTTACAGGATGTCCTGTGCCCGCGGGCCAGGTTTACCCTATATAGTAATTGCCCCTTGATAATGAAGTGTGGAAATACTAGTGCCCCAGCGCCTTCAACATCCTTACCTTCAATGGACGGACCTGTGTCCCCAAATGTGCACCAGTGATGGGTCATTTTTCTGCTCCCACACTAGGTTCACATTTGAGTGCCACATGTCGGTATATTGAGCCATGGAGTAACATCTGCCCTTGATGGCCCAGTAACCCTCGCCCTCTCGGTCACACTATGCTCAACCCCCTTTGACTGACGTTTTTCACCGTTATAACAGGCTCCCACCAGCCCCCAGCCTTGTCTCATTAACGCCCTCCCATTTCCTCGCCTTCTCTCTTTGTTTGTTTTTTTTTTTCGGCCGGAACAGAGGAGAGAACATTTCCTTGAAAAGGAAAAAACATTACCAATCATTTCCCCTTCTACTTTTTTTCTGCCACATTTGCGTGTATGGCCGGGACTGCCCTTAATTTCAACAAATCTTTATAGTTGGGCCAGTCCGACCCAGAATAACGGGATGTGGTAGCCTTCCGCTACCCCAACTACCAGGTAACGTTTAATCGGACCGACCGATAAATATGCTTTTACTGTGGGGTATGTTGCCGTGTCTCCATGGATACAGGAGATCGCCACCTGACCTTGTGGCTGCCACACCATACTGCCAAAGAGATGCTCTAATTAAGGTCTGACCACACCCTGTGTCCACTAATGCATGGGTTTTCACATTTCCCAAAATCACCTTAACAATACAAGTCCTCCTCGACCATTTTTTTTTCGCAACCCGCTTCAGATGCCAGATTACAGACGGCCACGTCCACACTCCATCGCAGATGGGCATGATCTAGCCTGATGTCTCCTGGTGGCACCTAAAACAGGTAGGGGGGAAAGGAGGCACAGTGTTAATGGTCTGTCCCGCTGCTGGTAAGCAGCAGGGCAGGGGCAGCACCTCTACCCCAGCTGGGGGCCAACCTGGTCTCCATGAAGAGGAGGCAAGGTCGCCATTGGGGTCGGTGCTCTCGGAGGTCGTTGAACCGGTCCTGGTGGTGGGGCTGGTGGAGCAGAGAGAGGAGGGGGCTCGCTCGCCCGTGAAGTGGCGGGTGAGTAGCCCGTCTGGGGGATACCAGGAGTCCTCGAAGTCCTCGGCGAGCTTGACTGCCTGTTCCAGGGTGTCGGGTTGTGGGCCGTATCCATCCTTGGGTCTCGGCGGCCACCCACATGACAAAACTGCTCAACGACGATGGCCTCCCCCATCTGGGCAGTTGTTTTAGCGCCCGGGGGTGAGCTAGTGTATCATGTGGTCACAGAGCTTCTGTGCGACCACCCTGGGCGGAAGTTCGGGGACCTCCTGTACTCCCCTGAACCTCACTCGGTGCATTTCCTCCGTAATATTAAAACGGGCGGAGAATAGCCAGGGAGGTCTGTGTGTTATCATGATGAGATATATCACCACTTCCTGGGCGGTTGAAGAACTCGACTTGCTCTAGTGCCTCCCAACGCACCCAAGGCGTGGTGATATTACCTCATGATAAATACACACACCCTGTCGTGTATTACTGCTTCATTAATGTAGTCATTAGGTTTATATGTCACATTCCTTTGTCACTGTATTGATTTAGATATTCGGGTTGGATACCTCGGAAGCCAGCGGAACTCCAGCATTTCTCCGACCCAGCTTAAGGAAGTGTTTGTCCCGGATAACTTCCCTCCCGGATGATCGGCGCTGCCATGACAACCCATGACATCACCCGCACAAGTTACAACACGCCGAAGTCATTTTTTTGTAGCACAGTATTAACGTGTTATTGTTTTCACAAAATAACATCAATAAGATTATCAGATCACCTGCTAGTGTACTAAACAAAACCTCAAATATCAGTGAATTGATACAGAGACAAGCCGTGGCACCAGCAAGGGGTTAAATGAAATTAATAAATAAATTACAACATGAAAGAAAAATACATGTGAGTATATTTTAATCAGAAATCCATGCATCCATAATTCTGATTATTTATCTAAATAATCTCACAGCTAATTTTTACAAATGATCAATTTCTATATTTCTCGAGTGCTACTGTGGTGTTATAGTTTAACATATTAATGGATTTTAGAAATCATCTATGCTAGTCTGCCCCTCAAACAGTTTCAAATATAATTTAGATTTAAATGGCAGGTAGTACATAAATCAATTTCTAAAAAAACAGGTCGCATTTTGTAATTTAAATAGGCTCACGTATGAGCTACCAAAACGTATTTTTGTTTCATGTCGTTATTAATGTATATATACTTTATTTGGTTAAACTTTAATCCAGCCTTACATTTTAACTTCTTGAAGTTACCACAGCGTGTCTATGTATGAATTACTGACGAGTAATATTTGTGATTTGATTACTCTAGCAGATAAACTGATAATGTATGGATGTTATTTTGTGAAAACAATACAATATTAAAAAAGAAATACTACAACATTTAATTAATAAATAAATTATACACCAAACTGAAGCACATTTGTTTAGTCTTAATATCATAACAAATATACTTCTTATAAATACGCACTTCCTTTTATTTGTTGGAAAACGGTCTGGAACCGAAGTAAAGTATTTTTTTTAATACAGTGCTATTTGAGTATTTAAAATATGGTTTTCTTCAAAATTAAAATGCCAGCAACGGTGTGTTAATTTAACGAAGCGCCTAACGCCGCTTGGAACGTTAGCATTTTTAAATCCTAACGGTCTCTGCTCAGCTGAGTGGAATGTTCACGAGCCGGTTGCCTAGCAGCGTCTCCCCCTCCTTCTCTGCCCCGCCCTCTCGCCCTCTCTCGTTGCTCCAGCTAGGAGTTCAAATTTAGCTTCGTTATATTAGCGCAATTCTTTACTAACTTTACAAATTAGCTTATTAGAAGCTTCGTGTTTTTAAGATGGTTCAGGTGCAGTCCGGCAGACTGACTGCAGCATCATTACAGTATACCGCACTGCGCTCAGCTTTGTGTGGCGGCTGATACACAAAATAATGAACGACTGTTAAATAAATCACATGTATTGCTTTTTAATGCTAAATATGTATCTGGTATTCTAAGTATTATCTACAATTAATAATTCAGCTATATTCATATTCAGAATGTAATACAGTATTAAGACAGGGTCCAGTATTAGAAATAAATAAACATGCTTAATATTCTGTCTAAATGCATGTTAAATCGTGGAAAGCACTCTTTGTTTAAAATAACACTGAAGACTTCATTGTTCGACCAGGCTTACAATTAGATATTTTCTTGTTTTTAAATAGATTTTTGAAGCGCATATGGGGCGCTATAAAAAATATATATGATTAAATGACTGATTGAATGTTAGCCTGCGTTCGGTCTGGCAGGTTTAATTCTTAAAAGACAACGCCTTTTCGTGATCGTGTTTTAGATTATATTAATCCCTGGTCAAGACAAAGTCTCTCTGGGGTTGGCCGATCATTAGATTGCAGATGTAAGGTCTCTGGTCCCATCGCAGAAGCAAGATAGTTTATTCACAAATAAATACATCCACTTTTATTTACGTTTCTTTTGGTGACAAATTAACCCAATACATTATTGCATTTCTGCCACGTCATTAGATGAGCAAGCCCCTTTGTGCCAGTGCGCGCATTCGGAGGAGACGCGCTGAGAGAATCCGTCTTCTGTGTCACTCAGTACTGCCAGCTTTCCCCGTTGGTGATATATTGGTCAGCATAGCTGCTTTCAAGTAATTGACCCGAGACGATTCCCAGCTAATACAACTGTGTTTATGCCCACGTTTCAAATAATGAACATTATAAAGCAAATCGCATTGGTTTATGTTTTCTTTACTTTTAAAGCTGAGAATCAAACACACTGACAACTTCATAGCCCTGCTGGCTACGAACACGTATTGAGTCGGCTGTTTCCCATGACCCTGGTGATGCCGAGTGTTTTCCTAGTATCAGCGTCGGCATTACCATGTGTTTGGCATGCTTGCTGTACACTCTAGCATTGTATAACAAGGTTACACCACGCCAGGAGTTCGTGGCGCAACGGTAGCGCGTCTGACTCCATATCAGAAGGTTGCGTGTTCAAATCACGTCGAGGTCAAAGTCGCGCTGTTTCAAAAAAAAAAAAAAAAAAAAAATATTCATGTCCAGAATATCCTAACTCCCGAATTCCCGGTTTTATGTTTCCAATCCAGGATTTCTGTATCAGAAAAAGATCCGGGAATACGGGATTGGATTCCCTGATTATTATCCGTAGATTTCCTTTGTTTACAGATGATGCAGCTGGCTGTTTTTTCTTTTAACTATTCTCTCTTACTCTGTTGTTGATCTTATTTATGTGTGAGATATACATGCTGAAGGGCTTCAATCTTCTCTTTCATCCTTCCTCTCCTCCCTGAGCCTCTCCCAGGGAGTGAGTCAGAGGGAGCTGTCCGGTGCTGAACCTCCAGCAGACCAACAGAAAAGGGGCTGAAGCTCCGAGCTTCTCCCAGAGCCCAGGCTGGGCACGTCACTGATCCACCCCTCACTCTGAACTCATTAAAGAGCCAGAGGGAGGAGGGGCTGGAGACAGTGCTGTGTATCAGCTGAGACAGTGACTTTACTGAAGAATTACACAAGTGTTAAACACCACACAGCAGTCTAGGGGCTTCAAGGGGAGTCATAAACAAATAGGACTTATTATTTCATTAATTCCTTAAGAAGTGATATTAAAACTCAACTCAAACAAACAAAACATGCAGTAGTTATCAACATTGACCACAAGAGGGAGCCTGTTGTCCATAATGTAGTAGCAGTGAATTATTCTCTCTTTGATTTCATCCCCAGCAGTTATTAAAAGCTTTACTGACATACTGATATAAACATTGCTGCATCTTATAATATCAAATAAACTCATTAAATACAAATAAAAAAAAACTTTTCCATTGCTGTGTATTTCACTTGAGGGGCTTGAAGGATATATTAGGTGGCATATTATGCCTTTAGTTTTTGAACGAGCTGAAAATGCCATAAACATCCAGACTGCAGTTCCTAACATTGCCCACAACAGTGAGGAGCTACCAGCATCAAAGTGTAAGGACCTCATTTATCACACAGCGGTACTGTGTTAACACACAGTGAGTCTCTGTACTGTGCTTTGTGTACACCTGCTGCATTCACCAAGCAGTGAAGAGCAACCCAACCCGTGGTGAACAATGCTTAGGAAAAGTACCGCAAGATGCGGGTCATTGCAATATAATTCATGATGTTAATGGATGGGAAATGTATGCACATTACATCAGAAATACCGCCAGGGAGGGATCTGATATTCAAGTCATTATTCACTGAAGGGTGCTAAAATGTTTGGGTCCTCGCGCTGCGTGTTCAAATACCGTGTTTGTAAAGCAGGCGGTCTGTACTGTCACAACATTCAGGAAATAGGGCAGCGACTGGTGATGCTGTGAGCAGAGCAGGGACCATTCACAAATGAGCTAACTGCCAATCCATCCAATCTTATTTTAGAGATCACCCTAAGGTTAAAGCTTAAGAACATTTATATCATTCTGGTCATTTACCAGCGTTTAGTGAATGAGGCCCTGAGTGTCTTCTAGTGTTACTGAAGCCAGTGAGAACTTCACTGCACTTCAATCATGACGGTGCTGCTGTTTAATAAGCAGTACTGCTGCATTGCACTGTAGTGCATTAAGGACTGTGCTAATCAGGTTCCAATGCTACTCTTAATAGCTGGGCTCTATTGCATAGTCCCCTGTCCTGGGAGTGTTAATGCCAGGGCAGTTACTAATCTTGCTCTGTCTGAACACACAGTGCAAGTACTTTTTAAACACACACTCCACACTTGACTCCATTCCAGCTGTGTTGAGTGGAATAAGGGCTCGCTGATTGGCTCTCCTCATATGCTCCTATTAAAGCTGTTCTTTGTCTAGTCCTGCTGTCCTGGGAGTGTTCGTGCTAAACTGCTAATCTTGCTCTGTCAGAACACACAGCACCAAGCCTGTGTTTACACCACTGCTTGGCTACAAGTGGCTGTTGTGCCAATTATTATTTATTTATTTATTTCTTAGCAGGCGCCCTTATCCAGGGCTTACTTACAATCGCAAGCAAATACAAATACATTCAAGTGTTACAATACAAGTCATACAATAAGAGCAAGAAATACAATAGTTTTCTCAAGTGTGACAAACCACAATTGACAATTTGCATAGAAAAGACACTTTGCATTGGCAGCACATGCTTCAGTGCTCTGGGAGTGTTTCTAGCCCTGTGAGTTTAACAAGTTGTCTGAATTGAACCTGTCTGGTCAGGCTCTGAAATGGATGGAGTCTGACTTGTTGGATAGAAAACAAAGTGTTAAAATAAGCAATAGTGAATCAGCGTTTAGGATCTGTACTATGGGGGTCCCACAGGGAATTATATTAGGGCCTTTATTATTTAGTCTCTACATTAATGATCTACCTTTGATTGTCTAGATCAACCACAAGAGGAGACTGTAGTGTCTTGGCCCGTCGCACTACGTTTGCACAAACAGCTTGCTCAATTAAGGGTGCCATGTTCTGGAATACGCTACCAGACTTTATGAAAAGTATATCAGACTACAAGAGTTTTTTTAACAGAACTGAAAAACTGGTTGAAACAGGACCAGCTTTGTGACCATGTCTAGTCCCCTCCATTTGTTGACATTAAATAATAATTTAATGTTTGAGAGCTGCCCTTCATGGCAACAGAATCCACAACAACAATGACTTTTATCAACATCTTCATCTGGGCACTTGTCATCTGCACTCAGGGTAAGAATCACTGAGAAAAACACTTTCATCAATTTGTGGGGCTATTCTTAATATATAAGTGTAAAACAGGGGCAAACTAATGGAAAATAAATTAAACTTCAATAGAAAGGTTTTCATTTAAATGGGTTTTCATTATTTAATTCACTGATGTACTATATTTTCACAGACTCCCCACTAATTCAGTCTCATTCCAAATGAAAGAAAGCTGGTTTGTTCCAATCTTTCTCAAACAACATGTCAATACAAAGAGCCATGTGTTTCTCAGTGAGCTGGGATCGCCATGGCAATGGAGTGTGATCAGTCACTGTGTGCGCCCTTTCACAAACATCAAACAAAATCAATAAAGAAATCAATACAGGAGTGTGACGAAATATGAGTTCTGGTTGTAAATCTCCCCTCGCCTGTGAGGGTACAAAGTAGCTTAAAGGGAAAAGACTTTGGACAGGTTGTCCTGACAGTTCATTCCCTGGGTCGGAAGTCAATCAGCCTGGAAAAGGCGAGACTCCAGTGCGAGAATGTATTGACCTGGAAGGTAAACGAGGTAGCAGCTGCAGGCAATAGAATCAGCTGCAATCGCTTACCAAGGGTCATGCATAACCCAGATAAAAGGGGCTGGAGAATCTTTTTTCCTTCGTTTTTTTGGTTTTGAAATAGACCCGGAAGGACCCGCACTGTGTATTAAGAATATCGTGAGTGTTTGTTTTGTTTGTCTTGTCTATAATTGATACTTGTGTGTTTATAGACGGCGAACACGTTCGAGCTGTTGCTATAAGAGCCAGCACTGAACCCGGAACAGCACTGCACTATTTGTCACTCTTTAAACTGTATCACCCACCACAAGCACTACAGCACGCATTCCAGGACTGGTGACCGTGGTTGTATATTGTGGGAGATGCTGTGTTTATTGTTTAGGGCTGCAATCCCTGTTACTGTTCTCCATGTTTTACGATCGCTTATTATTTGGTCACCAGACCTGGATTATAACTAAAAAATAAACGTATATTTTTTTCCATACCGGATTACAAATCTCTGTCTGTTTATTCCTGCACTGCATCACCTCTGCACCTGTTCATAATCAGCAACCACTTTGCCACAAGGAGTTTGATACCTTTTCCCTGGCTTGTTAAATATCAGTCTGATTGAAATAATGAAAAACGCGACTCCTAGCAGCTCGCTCAAGGTACATCTTGAAAAGGCCTGTGAAAGACAGTTAAGTAGATGTCCAATTTATAACAGTAAGAAGCAGTCAAAATGTGACCAATGAAAAGAAAAATGACAGGTCTGTTACTTCTACAGCAGCAGCAGCAGCAGCATGGGAAGGTATACCATAGGGTTAGGGGCTACATACCCTTTAATTCTCAATAGCATTGAAATGATGACAGAAACAGAAATATTACTGTCAGTTTAGACAAACAGATCAGTTATATTAGACAGCAGTGATGTACTGAGAGAGCTTTGACTGGGGGAAAAAAATAGAAGAAAACAGTCAAAGTGAACCCGACCCTATCAATCGCACTGGTGCTCACCACGGCTCAGATCTCCCTCTATCTGTGACAGCAGCAGCAGCAGGATTTGTATAAAGGAAGCTGCTTTTGTATACTGGTGCCTGCCTCACTGCTCCAAACACTTTAAGACACACAGTATTGATGAGTCACTGCTCAGCCCTTTCAGAGTCACTGAAACACACAGTACAATGATGCCATTGCTTCTACTGCTGGGACACGGGGCTCTTTTGCTCAAGGTGATAATTAAATAGTTATTTATAAATGGCAAAAAGCTTGACTTGAGTTCATTTTAAATAGAACTTTTCATTGAAGTAAATCTGTCTAGCCGCTTCTATACATTTTGTTTGTATTCTAACACAACACTATTTAATTTGACTCTTGCATTATTATTTTATAATAATTTTTTTTGTTGTATTTTTTCTCCAGAGTCCAGTGCAGACGTTGTTCTGACTCCGCCTCCAGCAGCTCAGTCTGTTCTCCAGGACACACGGTCTCTATCTGCTGTACAGCCAGCCAGCAGCTTTGTTAGTACCAGCTCCATCCACTGGTACCTGCAGAAACCTGTAGAAGCTCCCAAACTCCTGAT
Source organism: Huso huso (assembly GCA_036884735.1). NCBI lineage: Eukaryota > Metazoa > Chordata > Actinopteri > Acipenseriformes > Acipenseridae > Huso > Huso huso. Next base: position 13,058 of record JAHFZB010000950.1, read on the forward strand.
TTATTCTACTTCTAACCGTCACTCCTGGGACTCCAGCTCCATTCAGTGGCAGTGGATCAGGGACACAGTTTACACTGAGCATCAGTGGAGTGCAGGCTGAAGATGCAGGAGATTATTACTGTCAGCAGGGCAATAGCTACCCATTCACACAGTGACACGCCCCACACACAAACCTCCTCAGCTCTGCAGGAACTGCTCTGGCTCCAGACAGCAACCACAGGGCTGAGGCTGAGAACAGCTGCAGAGCTGCTACAGTCGGACTGCACAGAGCTGGGTTTGATTAGGCTGTGTCAGTGGTATAGCCTGGATTCAAACCAGCTCTCTCCAGGCTATAGGGCACATCCTGCACCACCGCACAGTGCCTTTGCTGAATGCTCCACCGGGAGCCCCTGAATTTTATGATTTTTAGAAGATTTTTTTTAATTTTATTAAGTAAGTTAAATATTAATAAAATAATTTCAGTATGAATGTAAAATGTTGTTTAATGACAGTGATGACATTTGAATGTGTCCAACATGAAAGGTCATTTAAAGAAAGACCAGGTCAATGATCTAGTCTTAGAGCCACCGCGGGGACATTAGTGTGCTGCTATTTTTACAATGTGAGGAAGTAAACAAGAATCTATTTGCTTTACTTCATTCTTTTCTTGTTTTCATCATTTAAAACCTGCATACAGAAGAGATGTGTTCATACTCAGAAAAGTAGTCCAAAGAGTTTGATGATAAAAGCAGCATTTTAATGACAAAGAGCAATTAATTTGACCTCCGAGAGACACACAGCAGATATTAATAGTGACCACAAGAGGGAGCCAGAGCACCACTGCTGTCCATAATGTAACAACACAGTAATAAGACTATTGAAATAGGCCGAGCAGTGAGCTCCCCAGTCAGCCCAGTTCTCCCATTGTTAACACAAGGCTCCTCACACCCAGTCATCTAAACACTCCAGTGTGGGTCTGTGTCTGGAGGAAGGAGCTGCTCACAGTGATGCATGCAGGGGAAACACTGACTCTAATATCTCAACATCTGCAACTTCCACCCCTGACACTTCTAGTATATTTGTTGTCTTACATTTGATTTCTATAAGAACCCAGACTGACGAGATAGTCAAAGTAAACAGCTTTATTTCCCTAATCAAATACAGCTCATCGCTTAGCTTGTGCCCTGCTTGTTGTGTTATCTGTTTTACACTTTGAATTTGCACAGGGTGGGGCTAGCAGCAACACACAGTCTAAAAGTGCATCCACATTTACTCTATTACAGCTGCCTTGTGCCATTCTATGCAAAATAATTAACAATAGCAGTTTGTTTCCTCCTTCAAAGGGGTTTACCAGACAGCTGCTCTGTGATACAGCTGTAGCTCATAGCAATCGATGGAGCTGAATTCAGCATTCCTGGACTTCAATAAGAGCATTTACACTGTTTCCTAAATTTGCATTGCGATTTTACTTTTTGTAGTTTGGACATATCATTTTTTTAATAGCTCTATTTATGGAAAAAAAACAGTGTTGAACATGAGCACTCAGATTCTGATCCAATCAGAAATGATCTCTTTAGACACAATGTGAGTGTGTGTCTCAGTCACTTCAAGTCATACAAAGAGCATTTCAAGAGGAGCGATAAATGGATTTAAGCGGTTATCAAAAGGCGCCAAGTTTAGAAGCAAGAATTATGTGAATCTTGGGCCCCAGCACCTTTCCAAGTGTGCCTATTTGCTTGACAAGATTGGCCTAATTGCTTCTCCTAACTTGGATTTTTGCATTTGAGATCACCCTTTAAACAGCTGTTTGTCTAACTTGTTTTTGTCATGGGATATATTTAATATAGGGAGGTAATCGCTCCATAGTGGTTGGCTTTTGTGCTAAGGGCAGGTCGTTACACTAGTAAATTCCATTTAAGGATTTCTTCTGACTGTCTCCTCGGCTTGGGCAGCCACACTATTCAGCAGCACACTGCTGTGCTGAAATGCCAGGAAGCAAAATGGATAAAAGTTTTTTTATGCAGGAACATTATTTACATTTTTTTTTTTTTTCTCTCCTGTGAATTTTGCTGGTGTAACAAGGATCTTGACTGACTGAAACTCTTCCCACAATCAGAGCAGCGGCACGGTTTTCTCCTGTGTGAATGCGCCGGTGAAACAAGGTGTCCGACCGCCTGAAAGTCTTTCCACAGTCAGAGCAGCGGCACGGTTTTCTCCTGTGTGAATACGCTGGTGTACAGCAAAGGTTGCTGAGTGACTGAAACTCTTCCCACAGTGAGAGTAGCGATACGGTTTCTCTCCTGTGTGAATGCTTGGTGTACAGCAAAGGATGCTGAGGACGAAACTTTTCCCACAGTTAGAGCAGTGATACGGTTTCTTCCTGAGTGAATTCACTGGTAGTGGAAACAAGGTTTGCTAACAAACTGAAACTCTTCCCACAGTCAGAGCAATGAAACGGTTTTTCTCCTGTGTGAACCCGCTGATGTTTTCCAAGTTGTCCTGACTGACTGAAACTTTACCACAGTCGGAGCAGTGATATGGCTTTACTCCTGTGAATTCTCTGGTGTTTTACAAGGTCTGCTGAATCCTTGAAACTCTTCCCACAGTCAGAGCAGTAATATGGTTTCTCTCCTGTGTGAATTCGCTGGTGTTACAAGTTGTCCTGATCGACTGAAACTCTTCCCACAGTCAGTGCAGTGATACGGTCTCTCCAGTGTGTATTCGCTGATGTATTAATAGGTGTTCTGACCGACTGAAACTCTTCCCACAGTCAGAACAGTGATATGGTTTTCTCCCTTTGTGAGTTCGCTTTATGCAATTCAAAATTTCCTGACCGACTGAAACTCTTCCCACAGTGAGAACAGCGATAAGGTTTCTCTCCCTGTGAATTCGCTGGTGTTTTGAAAGGTCTCCTGAGTTCCTGAAACTCTTTCCACAGTCAGAGCAGCAATGCGGTTTCTCTCCTGTGTGAATTGCTGGTGTGCTGTCAGGTGTCCTGATGAGTTGAACCTCTTTCCACAGTCAGAGCAGCGATAGGGTTTCTCCTGTGTGAATTCGTTTGGTGTATCACAAGGCTCCTGAGCTCCTGAAACTCTTTCCACAGTCAGAGCAGCAATGCGGTTTCTCTCCTGTGTGAATTCGCTGGTGTGCTAAAACGGTGTCCTGATGACTTGAACCTCTTTCCACAGTCAGAGCAGCGATAGGTTTCTCCTGTGTGAATTCGCTGTGGTGTATCACAAGGTTTCCTGAGAGACTAAAACTCTTTCCACAGTCAGAGCAGCGATACGGTTTCTCTCCTCTGGTATATTTTAATTTCTCTCCTCTCAGTATTTTTAAATTCCTTTAACTGGGTCCCTTGCTTGAACTGCTGGACTGGAACCTGGAAAACAAACAGGAGAGAAAAATCAGAGACTATTTTTAAGTAAGAAATGATTTCATCCATCTGAACGCATGAAGGAACCTTCTCTTCTTTAACTGAACTTTAGAGGACAACTAAGGATGATGAGTATATCGTTTAATTTATTCATCACAGGAATAGTAACCTACTATACTGTTTTTCTGGTGTTGTTGATTATTGTTTATTAATTGTCAAAAAGGGACGCAATGGGTACCTATCTGTTATTAATACTAGCCCCGATCAGCCAGATTGGGATAGGGAGATTGTAGGAGGTAACAGAGCTGTACATTTCTAAGAGGAATCTCAGCACTCTGATTCTCGGCCCTGTGAAATATCTCGGGAAGGTTTGATCAGGAGAGTCAGCCTAGAACTTATAGGGGGGGAGGCAGCTTCGGTCAGGTAGTTCTTGGCTCACCGCCACCAGCGACCCCTGTAGTCTGGCCGGAAGCCTGGCTTGGCTGTAAGCTGACCGAGAGCTGGTTGTCCCCCACGCCTGTAGCTCTTGGGTGGCTGCATGGTGAGTCTGCGGTGAAAAAGCGGGTTTGCTTGGCGACACACGCTTAGGAGGACAGCATGTGTTTATCTTAAGCCTCCCGAGTCAGCGAGGGTGGTAGCGGTGAGCCGAGCATAATAAAATAATTGGCCATTCCAAATTGGGAGAAAATAATAAATTATTGGCAACGACTAAATTTATAAAAAAAAAAAAAAAAAAAAAAGCTTGCCTATGTTGAGAGTAATTGAACAGGCAAATGGGAAAGGCTCACCTAGGTTGCAAGAGAACCCAGAGAGTCATTTGTTAGATTGGGTTGCAGGAGAAACCAGAGAGCAGTTGAATGCACAATAAGCTTGTCAAGGTTAGGAGTTTTCTGGGAGTAATTGTATACGATAACCTTGTTTGTTGATTGTAATGAGAGTAATTGGAAATAAACTCATTGATTATATGTTGATTCACAAATCTGCTGTATAAAAATAGAAAAAATGAATAAGAGTGATTGAATATTAACTCCAATATATCTGTGGATTAGAAATAAATGAATAAGAGTGATTGAATATTAAGTCTAGTATATCGGCGGGGGGGGGGGGTTGGGGGGGTAAGCCTGCCGATTCGGAATAAAGTCATATTCCCCAATAGATGTCATATTAACCCTGTAGACCCCAGATTAAATACAGAACCCTCCTGTAGATTCCTGAGAATTTTGACCAACAGTGGCGATTCCACCTAAGTTTGATTCAAATAAACATAACTAAAAAAAACAAGTAAAATGTATAATTACAGGTTTTATTAATTCTAAACAGGACAAATTATTCTTTGAAACAATACCAGCCTTGACAGTTTGTGCAAAGCAGACAGCAGAGTGAAGAGATGGGGAAAGCGTAAAGCTTCCGGTCGCGTCCGCCACTGAACAGAAAGGAGACAAGAAGGAAGGAGGGGCTTCTGTTCCATTAGCCAGTAAAATGAGAAGAGGCGAAAAGAAGGCGGGGCTTCGAGTCCGCAGCCAGCAAGAAGGCAGCTGCCATCCTGTTGGTCAGGAAAGAAGGAGCTCTCAGCCCAGCAGTCTAAAGGGGGAGAGCACCGCCAGCCCAGTTACCAGAGAAGGAGGCGGAGCTCTCAGCCCAGCATTCTCAGGGGAGGAGCTACTACCAGCCCAGTTACCAGAGAAGGAGGCGGAGCCCAGCGTCGAGTATGTGGGGGCCGTGGAGACCTCAGCACCCCTGGGCAAAGTCAGCATTTTAAAAGGGGATCAAACCCCCTGTGTTTTGAGACATGTCAGGGCATCCCTGCTGATCACAAATGAAAAGAAAAATGGTTTCACATTACTAGCGTGAAATACATTGAAAGCACTTAGAACAAAATACCTATACAGTTTGTATACCAGCAATGCAGTGTACGTTTGCCTAGAGATTTATTGGTATAGAACTTCTGACAGATATATCTTATAGTCAGTCTGACATACATAACCAACCCATAAATAATTCTTAAAAAAAAAATCTCATAACTGCTGTGACTACATTTTCACCATTCTGGTGTTGTGGTCACGTTCATGGGTTCTTTGTTATTTTACGGTCAAAACTACAAAAGTTTTAGTGTACCTAGAAGAATTGATGCTGTTTTGAAGGCAAAGGGTAGTCACACCAAATATTGATTTGATGTAGATTTTTCTTCTGTTCACTAACTTTGCATTTTGTTAATTGATAAATATAAACTATTAACATGTCTATTTTTGAAAGCATTCTTACTTTACAGCATTTTTTCACACCTGCCTAAAACTTTTGCACAGTACTGTATATCTATAGATAGATCTAGAGCTACAATCAGCGGAGTTCAAGTGAGATTTCGGTCCATCATCTTGGGTGATGATAAGAACACGAGAGAGTACACATAGTTCTATATATGTCTCTGGAGGGGTTCCAGTTTAGTAATACACACCATTTCCAGCACCTCTTCGTTCACAGGAAGGGGTTCTTCTGTCTGGGAGATCTCCAATTCATTGCGCTCAGCTTTAATCCCAGACATCTCCGTTTTGATGCTGTCAGATGGCATCTCACAGAGCTTCTGTTTAATGGGGAGGGAAGACAGTCCAGAGAACTCCAGTCTAATGGGGACCAGTTCAAGTTTAGGGAGCTCCTCTTTAATGGGACTGATTCCATCTTTAAACTGTCCACAGTATCAAATGGGGTTCTGCTGCAGCTGCCAAAATAAAAAAAGAAAGATTATAAGTCCTGTCAAAGAGGTTTAAGTGGGGCTCCTGACAGGCACACCCAGTCAAAGCGTGCGCCCGAGTGCAGTGGATTTGTACTTCACTTTCAGACACCAGAATTTAAGGTGGACTTAAAAAATACAAATTATTCTGATCTGACTCTTAAGGTGGATTTACTTTAAATCGCCACAAAACATGAAGATGTTTAATTTAAATTACTGATTGCACCATGCGTCTATTCAAAAACACTCCTGCAAATTCGGAGTTTTCGGTTTAACCCTGAAGCAGAAATCGTGTTAACCATTGACATACACACACATAATGAAAAAAGTCTTTACGTTATAAAGTTTTTAAAAAAACAAAACAAAACATGGATTTCATTGTCAACGTGTAGTTTATACTAACGTGATAATGTTTCAGAAAATGCGGAAACATTTGACTACATGATGTATTCACACACAAACAGGGAAACAGGCTGCTCTCGTACAAGCAGTGTTATAGATTGGGGGTTTGCACAAACGATTAGACTCACACTGTATTACTTCTAAATGAAGACACACTTTATTGAAAATCACATCCGGTACCACGAACTCAGCTCTTCCCAGAATCCCGCTTTCTCAACATCTTCCTACCAGACCCCATCCCCCTGTAACAAAGGTTCCCACCGAGTAGCGCTACAATTCATTGAATCACCAGACTGGTACATTTGCTTAGTTGCAGGTTAGTAATATTGAAAGCACACAATTACTTTAATTGCTTGTTCTTATATCACTGACCAATATAAATCAGGATTTTATGAAATGGTTAACAACTCACCCCACTACTAATCTTCAAAACTCAAACCCGCCGCAATACTTGCGCTTTAAAATGATGCGTCCGGTTCAGTTGAGTTTTTGAAACCAAGCTTGTTCTGGGGGGGGCAGAACGAATGCTTTACTTCTGATTGGTTACTTGCGAGTCTAAACTGTTTAATGGAACATTTGATTGGCCAGATTATGTGACAAAAAAGCTGGTGGGGAAAGACCGGGAAGAATTTAGGTGTGTCTGACTTGCGGTTAGAAACACCCACTGAAATGCATAGAATTATATAAAATATTGTATAGAAGAAAAGAGGCTGTATCGAACTACCGATATTTAATATTTTTTTTAATTTTGCAAGATTCATGCATATACAATATTTTAATACTAGTGTTTCCAAAGATGGTTTAGTCAAGTTTTCATGGCAATGCAGTGTTTGGTGATACAGAATGAGACTTGAGTTTAAAATATGTCTGCCTTGAGCAGTGCAGGTCTGTGTCCCTCCTGGCCGAATCATCTGTCGAGCATAAACAAATGACCACTAAACCTACTGCTGCCCCCCCTCGTCATGAGTCCAATGACATATCTAGCCCTTTACCATTCATTACACAATACAACTGAGATGGGCTGTTTTGCAATACTTGATTGTGTGGATTTGTGTGGGGTCGTCAGAGGCAGGGGTCACGACACAGATGGTTGATTTATTTGAATTTGAGCTCATTTCTGTTTCTTTACGTGTTT
>JAHFZB010000951.1:0-20434 GCA_036884735.1 Huso huso
AAATGCATGCCCGTGGTCATGTCACACGAAATGCATGCCCGTGGTCATGTCACGAAATGCATGCCCTGTGGTCATGTCACAAAATGCATGCCTGTGGTCATGTCACGAAATGCATGCCCGTGGCCATGTTACGAAATGCATGCCTGTGGTCATGTCACAAAATGCATGCCCGTGGTCATGTCACAAAATGCATGCCTGTGGTCATGTCACGAAATGCATGCCTGTGGTCATGTCACGAAATGCATGCCCGTGGGTCACATGAAATGCATGCCCTGGGTCATGTCACGAAATGCATGCCCGTGGTCATGTCATGAATAAATGCATGCCCGTGGTCATGTCAAAAATGCATGCCTGTGGTCATGTCACGAAATGCATGCCCGCGGGTCATGTCACGAAAATGCATGCCCGTGGTCATGTCACGAAATGCATGCCCGTGGTCATGTCACGAAATGCATGCCCGCGGGTCATGTCACAAAATGCATGCCCGTGGTCATGTCAATTAAATGCATGCCCGTGGTCATGTCACGAAATGCATGCCCGTGGTCATGTCACAAAAATGCATGCCCGTGGTCATGTCACGAAAAATGCATGCCCGTGTAATATGTCACGAAATGCATGCCTGTGGTCATGTCACGAAAATGAAAATGGTCATGTGGCAATAAATGCATGCTCCATGTCAAAATGCATGAATGCCATGCCCATGGTCACAAAAATGCATGCCCGTGGTCATGTCACAAAATGCATGCCCGTGGTCATGTCACAATAAATGCATGCCCGTGGTCATGTCACGAAATGCATGCCCGTGGTCATGTCATAAATGCATGCCCGTGGTCATGTCACGAAATGCATGCCCGTGGTCATGTCAAAAAATGCATGCCCGTGCATGTCATGTCACAAAATGCATGCCCGTGGTCATGTCACGAAATGCATGCCCGCGGCATGAAAATGCATGCCCGTGGTCATGTCGAAAATGCATGCCCGTGGTCATGTCACGAAATGCATGCCCGCGTGGTCATGTCAAAAATGCATGCCTGTGGTCATGTCAAAAATGCATGCCCGTGGTCATGTCACGAAATGCATGCCCGTGGTCATCATGTCACAAAATGCATGCCCGTGGTCATGTCATGAAATGCATGCCCGCGGGTCATGTCACTTAAATGCATGCCCGTGGTCATGTCATGAAATGCATGCCCGTGGTCATGTCACGAAATGCATGCCCGTGGTCATGTCATGAAAATGCATGCCCGTGGGTCATGTCACGAAATGCATGCCCGCGGGTCATGTCAATGAAATGCATGCCCGTGGTCATGTCATTGAAATGCATGCCCGCGGGTCATGTCATAAAATGCATGCCCGTGGTCATGTCACAAAATGCATGCCTGTGGATATGTCACACGAAATGCATGCCCGTGGTCATGTCACAAAATGCATGCCCGTGGTCATGTCATGAAATGCATGCGTGGTTCATGTCACTAAAATGCATGAATGCATGCCCATGTCATGTCACGAAATGCATGCCCGTGGTCATGTCAATAAATGCATGCCCGTGGTCATGTCACGAAATGCATGCCTGTGGTCATGTCACGAAATGCATGCCCGTGGTCATGTCACAAAATGCATGCCCATGGTGGCCATGTCACAAAATGCATGCCCGTGGTCATGTCACGAAATGCATGCCGCGGGTCATGTCACGAAATGCATGCCCGTGGTCATGTCAACGAAATGCATGCCCGTGGTCATGTCAAAATGCATGCCTGCGGGTCATGTCACGAAATGCATGCCCATGGCCATGTCACGAAATGCATGCCAGTGGTCATGTCACAAAATGCATGCCCGTGGTCATGTCACGAAATGCATGCCCGTGGTCATGTCATTTAAAATGCATGCCCGTGGTCATGTCACGAAAAATGATGCCCGTGGTCATGTCACGAAATGCATGCCTGTGGCCATGTCACGAAATGCATGCCCGTAGTCATGTCACGAAATGCATGCCCCGTGGTCATGTCACGAAATGCATGCCCTGTGGTCATGTCACGAAATGCATGCCGGGTCATGTCACGAAATGCATGCCCGTGGTCATGTCACAAAAATGCATGCCCGTGGTCATGTCATGTCAATAAATGCATGCCCGCGGGTCATGTCACAAAATGCATGCCCGTGGTCATGTCACGAAATGCATGCCCGTGGTCATGTCACGAAATGCATGCCCGTGGTCATGTCACAAAAATGCATGCCCGTGGTCATGTCACGAAATGCATGCCCGGCGGGTCATGTCACAAAATGCATGCCCGTGGCATATGTCACAAAAATGCATGCCCATGGTCATGTGGAAATGCCTGTCACGAAATCATGAATGCATGCCATGTTATAAAAAAAATGCCGCATGCCCGTGGTCATGTCACGAAAAATGCATGCCCGTGGTCATGTCAATTAAATGCATGCCCGTGGTCATGTCACGAAATGCATGCCCGTGGTCATGTCACGAAAATGCATGCCCGTGGTCATGTCACAAAATGCATGCCCGTGGTCATGTCATTAAATGCATGCCCGTGGTCATGTCATGAACAAATGATGCATGCGGGTCATGTCAAGAAATGCATGCCCGTGGGTCATGTCACGAATGCATGCCCGTGGTCATGTCACGAAATGCATGCCCGTGGTCATGTCACGAAATGCATGCCCGTGGTCATGTCACGAAATGCATGCCCGTGGTCATGTCATGAAATGCATGCCCATGGTCATGTCACAAAAAATGCATGCCCGTGGTCATGTCACAAAAATGCATGCCCGTGGTCATGTCACGAAAATGCATGCCCGTGGTCATGTCACAAAATGCATGCCCGTGGTCATGTCACGAAATGCATGCCCGTGGTCATGGTCATTAAATGCATGCCCGTGGTCATGTCACAAATGCATGCCCGTGGTCATGTCACGAAATGCATGCCCGTGGGTCATGTCATTTAAATGCATGCCCGTGGTCATGTCACAAAATGCATGCCCGTGGTCATGTCAATAAATGCATGCCCGTGGTCATGTCACAAAAATGCATGCCCCATGGTCATGTCACGAAATGCATGCCCTGGTCATGTCACAAAATGCATGCCCGTGGCCATGTCACGAAAATGCATGCCCGTGGTCATGTCACAAAATGCATGCCCCTGGTCATGTCATTAAATGCATGCCCGTGGTCATGTCACGAAATGCATGCCCGTGGTCCATGTCATTTAAATGCATGCCAGTGGTCATGTCACGAAATGCATGCCCGTGGTCATGTCACGAAAATGCATGCCCGTGGTCATGTCATGAAATGCATGCATGTGGGTCATGTCACGAAATGCATGCCCGTGGTCATGTCACGAAATGCATGCCCGTGGTCATGTCACAAAATGCATGCCCGTGGTCATGTCACGAAATGCATGCCCTGTGGTCATGTCACAAAATGCATGCCTGTGGTCATGTGTCACGAAATGCATGCCCGTGGTCATGTCATGAAATGCATGCCCGTAATCATCATGTCACGAATGCATGCCCGTGGTCATGTCACGAAATGCATGCCCGTGGTCATGTCTCTAAATACATGCCCGTGGTCATGTCACGAAATGCATGCCCGTGGTCATGTCATGAAATGCATGCCCGTGGTCATGTCACAAAAAATGCATGCCCGTGGTCATGTCATGAAATGCATGCCCGTGGTCATGTCACGAAAATGCATGCCCATGGGTCATGTCACAAAATGCATGCCCCTGTGGTCATGTCATGAAATGCATGCCCGTGGGCCATGTCACGAAATGCATGCCCGTGGGTCATGTCACGAAATGCATGCCCGTGGTCATGTTTAAATGCATGCCTGCGGGTCATGTCACAAAATGCATGCCTGTGGGTCATGTCACAAAATGCATGCCCGTGGTCATGTCATTAAATGCATGCCCGTGGTCATGTCACGAAATGCATGCCCGTGGTCATGTCACGAAATGCATGCCCGTGGTCATGTCACGAAAATGCATGCCCGTGGTCATGTCACAAAATGCATGCCCGTGGTCATGTCACAAAATGCATGCCCGTGGTCATGTGTCGAAATGCATGCCCGTATCATGTCACGAAATGCATGCCCGTGGCCATGTCATTTAAATGCATGCCCGTGGTCATGTCACACAAAATGCATGCCCGCGGGTCATGTCAATAAATGCATGCCCGTGGTCATGTCACAAAATGCATGCCCGTGGGTCATGTCATGAAATGCATGCCTGTGGGTCATGTCACGAAAATGCATGCCGTGGTCATGTCACGAAATGCATGCCTGTGGTCATGTCACGAAATGCATGCCCGCGGGTCATGTCATTTAAATGCATGCCGTGGTCATGTCAAAAAATGCATGCCCGTGGTCATGTCACGAAATGCATGCCTGTGGTCATGTCACTAAATTAAATGCATGCCCGAAATGCATTATGTCACAAAATGCATGCCCGTGGTCATGTCACGAAATGCATGCCTGTGGTCATGTGTCACTTTAAATGCATGCCTGTGGTCATGTCACGAAATGCATGCCCGTGGTCATGTCACAAAATGCATGCCCGCGGGTCATATCATGTCGAACAAAAATGCATGCCCGTGGGTCATGTCATGAAATGCATGCCCGTGGTCATGTCATTAAATGCATGCCCGTGGTCATGTCAAAAACGAAATGCATGCCCGTGGTCATGTCATCACAAAATGCATGCCCCATGGTCATGTCACTGAAATGCATGCCCGTGGGTCATGTCATCAAAAATGCATGCCCGCGGGTCATGTCACGAAATGCATGCCCGTGGTCATGTCACAAAATGCATGCCCGTGGTCATGTCACGAAATGCATGCCCGTGGTAATGTCACAAAATGCATGCCATGTCATGAAATGAAATGCCCGTGGTCATGTCACAAAATGCATGCCCGTGGTCATGTCACAAAATGCATGCCCGTGGTCATGTCACGAAATGCATGCCCATGGTCATGTCACGAAATGCATGCCCGTGGTCATGTCACGAAAAATGCATGCCCGTGGTCATGTCACGAAATGCATGCCCGTGGGCATATGTCACAAAATGCATGCCCGTGGTCATGTCACAAAATGCATGCCTGTGGTCATGTCACACGAAATGCATGCCCGTGGTCATGTCACAAAATGCATGCCCGCGGGTCATGTCACTTAAAAATGCATGCCCGTGGTCATGTCACAAAAATGCATGCCTGCGTGGTCATGTCACAAAATGCATGCCCTGGTCATGTCACGAAAAATGCATGCCTGTGGTCATGTCACGAAAATGCATGCCCGCGGGTCATGTCACAAAATGCATGCCCGCGGGTCATGTCATAAAATGCATGCCCGTGGTCATGTCACAAAAATGCATGCCCGTGGTCATGTCACAAAATGCATGCCCGTGGTCATGTCACAAAATGCATGCCCGTGGTCATGTCACAAAATGCATGCCCGTGGTCATGTCATGAAAATGCATGCCCGTGGTCATGTCACGAAATGCATGCCCGTGGTCATGTCACGAAATGCATGCCCGTGGTCATGTCACATAAAATGCATGCCCGTGGTCATGTCACGAAATGCATGCCTGTGGTGGCCATGTCACGAAATGCATGCCCGTGGTCATGTCACGAAATGCATGCCCGTGGTCATGTCACAAAAATGCATGCCCGTGGGTCATGTCATTAAATGCATGCCCGTGGTTCATGTCACAAAATGCATGCCCGTGGTCATGTCACGAAATGCATGCCCGCGGGTCATGTCACGAATGCATGCCCGTGGGTCATGTCACAAAATGCATGCCCGTGGCCATGTCACGAAATGCATGCCCGTGGTCATATGTCACAAATGCATGCCCGTGGTCATGTCACGAAAAATGCATGCCCATGGTCATGTCACATGAAATGCATGCCCGTGGTCATGTCACGAAAATGCATGCCCGTGGGTCATGTCACGAAATGCAAATGCATGCCATCATCAAATGTGGCCATGTCACAAAATGCATGCCCATGGTCATGTCACGAAAATGCATGCCTGTGGTCATGTCACGAAATGCATGCCCGTGGTCATGTCACGAAAATGCATGCCCGTGGTCATGTCATGAAATGCATGCCCGTGGTCATGTCACAAAATGCATGCCCGCGGTTATGTCACGAAATGCATGCCCGTGGTCACATGTCACGAAATGCATGCCTGTGGTCATATGTCACGAAATGCATGCCCGTGGTCATGTCACAAAATGCATGCCCATGGTCATGTCACAAAATGCATGCCTGTGGTCATGTCACACAAAAATGCATGCCCGCGGGTCATGTCACGAAATGCATGCCCGCGGGCCATGTCACAAAATGCATGCCCGTGGTCATGTCACGAAATGCATGCCCATGTCATGTCATGCCCTGAAAATGCATGCCCGTGGGTCATGTCACAAAAATGCATGCCCGTGGTCATGTCACAAAATGCATGCCCGTTGGTCATGTCACGAAATGCATGCCCGTGGTCATGTCACAAAATGCATGCCCCTGTGGTCATGTCACAAAATGCATGCCCGTGGCATGTCATGTCACAAAATGCATGTGAATGGTCCATGCCATGTCACGAAATGCATGCCCGTGGTCATGTCACGAAAATGCATGCCCGTTCATGTCACGAATGCATGCCCGCGGGTCATGTCACGAAATGCATGCCCGTGGTCATGTCAATGAAATGCATGCCCCGTGGGTCATGTCATAAAATGCATGCCCGTGGTCATGTCATGAAATGCATGCCCGTGGTCATGTCACGAAAATGCATGCCCGTGGTCATGTCACGAAATGCATGTGCGGGTCATGTCATTAAATGCATGCCCGTGGTCATGTCATTTAAATGCATGCCCGTGGTCATGTCATGTCAAATGCATGCCCGTGGTCATGTCACGAAATGCATGCCCGTGGTCATGTCACAAAATGCATGCCCGTGGGTCATGTCACAAAATGCATGCCCATGGTCATGTCACGAAAATGCATGCCCGTGGGTCATGTGTCAAAATGCATGCCCGTGGTCATGTCACGAAATGCATGCCCGTGGCTATATTATGTCATATAAATGCATGCCCGTAATCATGTCACAAAAATGCATGCCATGGCCATGTCATCATATGTCACGAAATGCATGCCCGTGGTCATGTCACGAAATGCATGCCCGTGGTCATATGTCATGAAATGCATGCCCGTGGTCATGTCACGAAATGCATGCCCGGGGTCATGTCACGAAATGCATGCCTGTGGTCATATGTCACTAAATGCATGCCCGTGGTCATGTCACGAAATGCATGCCCGTGGTCATGTCAAAAAAAATGCATGCCCGTGGTCATGTCACAAAATGCATGCCCGTGGTCATGTCACGAATGCATGCCCGTGGCCATGTCACAAAATGCATGCCTGTGGTCATGGCAAACAAAATGCATGCCCGTGGTCATGTCACGAAATGCATGCCCGTGGGTCATGTCACAAAAAATGCATGCCCGTGGTCATGTCACGAAAATGCATGCCCGTGGTCATGTCAATACAAAATGCATGCCCGCGGGTCATGTCATGAAATGCATGCCCGTGGTCATGTCACGAAATGCATGCCCGTGGTCATGTCACAAAAAATGCATGCCCCGTGGTCATGTCACGAAATGCATGCCCGTGGTCATGTCAAAATGCATGCCTGTGGTCATGTCACGAAATGCATGCATGGGTGGTCATCATGTCACGAAATGCATGCCCGTGGTCCATGTCAATAAATGCATGCCCGTGGTCATGTCACGAAAATGCATGCCTGTGGTCATGTCACAAAATGCATGCCCGTGGTCATGTCACGAAATGCATGCCTGTGGTCATGTCAATTAAATGCATGCCCGTGGGTCATGTCACGAAATGCATGCCCGTGGTCATGTCACTTAAATGCATGCCCGTGGTCATGTCACAAAAAATGCATGCCCGTGGTCATATGTCACGAAATGCATGCCCGTGGTCATGTCACACAAAATGCATGCCCGCGGGTCATGTCATGAAAATGCATGCCCGTGGTCATGTTTAAATGCATGCCCGTGGTCATGTCACAAAATGCATGCCCGTGGTCATGTCACGAAATGCATGCCTGTGGTCATGTCACGAAATGCATGCCCGCGGGTCATGCATGTCACGAAAATGCATGCCTGTGGTCCATGTCACAAAATGCATGCCCGTGGTCATGTCACGAAATGCATGCCCGTGGCATGTCACGAAAATGCATGCCCGTGGCCATGTCACGAAATGCATGCCCGTGGTCATGTCACAAAATGCATGCCCGTGGGTCATGTCATGAAAAATGCATGCCCGTGGTCATGTCACGAAATGCATGCCCGTGGTTCATGTCACAAAATGCATGCCCGTGGGTCATGTCACAAAATGCATGCCCGTGGTCATGTCACGAAATGCATGCCCGTGGTCATGTCACAAAAAATGCATGCCCGTGGTCATGTCAATGAAAATGCATGCCCGTGGTCATGTCACACGAAAATGCATGCCTGTGGTCATGTCACGAAATGCATGCCCAGTGGTCATGTCATTTAAATGCATGCCCGCGGTCATGTCAATTTAAATGCATGCCCTGTGGTCATGTCACAAAATGCATGCCCGTGGTCATGTCACTTAAATGCATGCCCGTGGTCATGTCACGAAATGCATGCCCGTGGGTCATGTCACGAAATGCATGCCCGTGGTCATGTCACGAAATGCATGCCCGTGGTCATGTCACAAAATGCATGCCCGTGGTCATGTCACAAAATGCATGCCCGTGGTCATGTCACGAAAATGCATGCCCGTGGTCATGTCACGAAATGCATGCCCATGGCCATGTCACGAAATGCATGCCCGTGGTCATGTCACAAAATGCATGCCCGTGGTCATGTCAATGAAAATGCATGCCCGTGGGTCATGTCACAAAATGCATGCCTGTGGTCATGTCACGAAATGCATGCCCGTGGTCATGTAAAATAAATGCATGCCCGTGGTCATGTCATAAAAAATGCATGCCCTGTGGTCATGTCACGAAATGCATGCCCGTGGGTATATGTCACTTCAAATGCATGCCCGCGGGTCATGTCATTAAATGCATGCCCGTGGTCATGTCATTTAAATGCATGCCCGTGGTCATGTCACAAAAAATGCATGCCCGTGGTCATGTCACAAAAATGCATGCCCTGTGGTCATGTCACAAAAATGCATGCCCGTGGTCATGTCAAAAATGCATGCCCGTGGTCATGTCACAAAATGCATGCCGTGTGGTCATGTCACGAAATGCATGCCCGTGGTCATGTCACGAAATGCATGCCCGTGGTCATGTCACGAAATGCATGCCCGTGGTCATGTCAAAAATGCATGCCTGTGGTCATGTCACGAAAATGCATGCCGTGGTCATGTCACGAAATGCATGCCCGTGGTCATGTCACGAAATGCATGCCCCGTGGTCATGTCACGAAATGCATGCCCGTGGTCATGTCACGAAATGCATGCCCGCGGGTCATGTCACAAAATGCATGCCCGTGGTCATGTCATGAAATGCATGCCCATGGTCATGTCAATAAATGCATGCCTGTGGTCATGTCACAAAAAATGCATGCCCGTGGTCATGTCACGAAATGCATGCCCGTGGTCATGTCACAAAATGCATGCCCGTGGTCATGTCAACAAAAATGCATGCCCGTGGTCATGTCACGAAATGCATGCCCGTGGTCATGTCATGAAATGCATGCCCGTGGTCATGTCACGAAATGCATGCCTGTGGTCATGTCACGAAAATGCATGCCCGTGGTCATGTCACTAAATGCATGCCCGTGGTCATGTCACAAAATGCATGCCTGTGGTCATGTCACAAAATGCATGCCCGTGGTCATGTCATAAAAATGCATGCCCGTGGTCATGTCACGAAATGCATGCCCGTGGCTTCATGTCACGAAAATGCATGCCATGGTCATGTCACAAAATGCATGTCAATCATGTCACAAAATGCATGCCCGTGGTCATGTCATTAAATGCATGCCCGTGGTCATGTCACGAAATGCATGCCCGTGGTCATGTCACTAAATGCATGCCCGTGGTCATGTCACAAAAATGCATGCCCGTGGTCA
This sequence comes from Huso huso, assembly GCA_036884735.1. NCBI lineage: Eukaryota > Metazoa > Chordata > Actinopteri > Acipenseriformes > Acipenseridae > Huso > Huso huso. Next base: position 10,143 of record JAHFZB010000951.1, read on the forward strand.
TGTCATTAAAATGCATGCCCGTGGTCATGTCACAAAAATGCATGCCCGTGGCCATGTCACGAAATGCATGCCCGTGGTCATGTCACAAAATGCATGCCCGTGGTCATGTCACAATTAAATGCATGCCCGTGGTTATGTCACAAAAAATGCATGCCCGTGGTCATGTCACGAAAAATGCATGCCCGTGGTCATGTCAATTAAATGCATGCCCCGTGGTCATGTCACGAAATGCATGCCCCCGTAATCATGTCAAAAATGCATGCCCGTGGTCATGTCACAAAATGCATGCCTGTGGTCATGTCACGAAATGCATGCCTGTGGCCATGTCACAAAATGCATGCCCGTCATGGAAATGTCACAAATGCATGCCCGTGGTCATGTCACAAAATGCATGCCCATGGTCATGTCACGAAATGCATGCCTGTGGTCATCATGTCACGAAATGCATGCCGGTGGTCATGTCACTAAATGCATGCCCGTGGTCATGTCAATGAAATGCATGCCCGTGGTCATGTCACGAAATGCATGCCCGTGGTCATGTCACGAAATGCATGCCCGTGGTCATGTCACGAAATGCATGCCCGTGGTCATGTCACGAAATGCATGCCCGTGGTCATGTCACGAAATGCATGCCCGTGGTCATGTCACGAAATGCATGCCCGTGGTCATGTCATGTGAAAAATGCATGCCCGTGGTCATGTCACGAAATGCATGCCCTGGTCATGTCACGAATGCATGCCCTGGTCATATGTCACGAAATGCATGCCCGTGGTCATGTCATGAAATGCATGCCCGTGGTCATGTCACAAAATGCATGCCCGTGGTCATGTCACTGAAAAATGCATGCCCGCGGGCATATGTCACGAAATGCATGCCCGTGGTCATCATGTCAAAAAATGCATGCCCGTGGTCATGTCATGAAATGCATGCCCATGGTCATGTCACGAAAAATATGCATGCCATGTCATTAAATGCATCCGTGGTCATGTCACGAAATGCATGCCCGGTGGTCATGTCACGAAATGCATGCCCAGGGTCATGTCACAAAAATGCATGCCCGTGGTCATGTCACAAAATGCATGCCCGTGGTCATGTCATAAATGCATGCCCGCATGGTCATGTCACAAAATGCATGCCCGTGGGTCATGTCACAAAATGCATGCCCGTGAAATATGTCACGAAATGCATGCCCATGCCCGGTCATGTCACAAAATGCATGCCCATGGTCATGTCATGAAATGCATGCCCGCGGGTCATGTCACGAAATGCATGCCCGCGGGTCATGTCACGAAATGCATGCCCGTGGTCATGTCAAAAAATGCATGCCTGTGGTCATGTCACGAATGCATGCCCGTGGTCATGTCACGAAATGCATGCCCGTGGTCATGTCAAATGCATGCCTGTGGTCATGTCACAAAAATGCATGCCTGTGGCCATGTCACGAAATGCATGCCCTGTGGTCATGTCACGGAAATGCATGCCCGTGGTCATGTCATGAAAAATGCGGGCACATGTCACGAAAATGCATGCCCGTAAATGTCACAAAATGATGCCCGTGGTCATGTCACGAAAATGCATGCCCTGGGTCATGTCACTTAAATGCATGCCCGTGGTCATGTCGAAATGCATGCCCGTGGTCATGTCACGAAATGCATGCCTGTGGTCATGTCACAAAATGCATGCCCATGGTCATGTCGAAATGCATGCCCGCGGGTCATGTCACGAAATGCATGCCCGTGGTCATGTCACAAAATGCATGCCCGTGGTCATGTGTCAATGAAAATGCATGCCCGTGGTCATGTCACAAAAATGCATGCCCGTGGTCATGTCACGAAATGCATGCCCGTGGTCATGTCACGAAATGCATGCCCGCGGGTCATGTCACGAAATGCATGCCCGTGGTCATGTCACGAAAATGCATGCCTGTGGTCATGTCATAAAATGCATGCCCGCGGGTCATGTCATGAAATGCATGCCCATGGTCATGTCACGAAAATGCATGCCCGTGGGTCATGTCACAAAATGCATGCCCTGGGTCATGTCATGAAATGCATGCCCGTGGTCATGTCACGAAATGCATGCCCGTGGTCATGTCACTTAAATGCATGCCCGTGGTCATGTCATTAAATGCATGCCCGTGGTCATGTCACGAAATGCATGCCCGTGGTCATGTCACAAAATGCATGCCCGTGGTCATGTCACGAAATGCATGCCCTGTGGTCATGTCACAAAATGCATGCCCGTGGGTCATGTCACGAAATGCATGCCCGTGGTCATGTCACACGAAATGCATGCGTCCATGTGGCCCATGTCACACGAAATGCATGCCCGTGGTCATGTCACAAAATGCATGCCTGTGGTCATGTCACGAAATGCATGCCCGTGGTCATGTCATTTAAATGCATGCCTGTGGCCATGTCACAAAATGCATGCCCGTGGTCATGTCACAAAAAATGCATGCCCGTGGTCATGTCACGAAATGCATGCCCGTGGTCATGTCACGAAATGCATGCCCGTGGTCATGTGTCAAAATGCATGCCCGTGGTCATGTCACGAAATGCATGCCCGTGGGTCATGTCACAAATGCATGCCCGCGGTCATGTCATGAAAAATGCATGCCCGTGGTCATGTCACAAAATGCATGCCCGTGGTCATGTCACGAAATGCATGCCCTGTGGTCATGTCACGAAAATGCATGCCCGTGGTCATGTCACGAAATGCATGCCCGTGGTCATGTCACGTAAATGCATGCCCGGGGTCATGTCACGAAATGCATGCCCGTGGGTCATGTCATCAAAAATGCATGCCCGTGAATGCATCATGTCATGTCAAAATGCATGCCTGTGGTCATGTCACGAAATGCATGCCTGTGGTTCATGTCACGAAATGCATGCCCGTGGTCATGTCATGAAATGAAATGCATGCCCGTTAATCATGTCACGAAATGCATGCCCGTGGTCATGTCATGTCATAAAATGCATGCCCGTGGTCATGTCACAAAAATGCATGCCCGTGGTCATGTCACGAAATGCATGCCCGCGGGTCATGTCAATGAAATGCATGCCCGTGGGTCATGTCACAAAATGCATGCCCGTGGTCATGTCACGAAATGCATGCCCGTGGTCATGTCACGAAATGCATGCCTGGGTCATGTCACAAAATGCATGCCAGCGGGCCATGTCACAAAAATGCATGCCCGCGGGTCATGTCACTAAATGCATGCCCATGGTCATGTCACGAAAATGCATGCCCGTGGTCATGTCACGAAATGCATGCCCGTGGTCATGTCATTTAAATGCATGCCCGTGGTCATGTCATTAAATGCATGCCCGTGGTCATGTCACAAAATGCATGCCTGTGGTCATGTCACTAAATGCATGCCCGCGGGTCATGTCACAAAAAATGCATGCCCGCGGGTCATGTCACGAAATGCATGCCTGTGGCCATGTCACGAAATGCATGCCCCGTGGTCATGTCACGAAATGCATGCCCGCGGGTCATGTCACGAAATGCATGCCTGTGGTCATGTCACAAAATGCATGCCCATGGTCATGTCAATGAAAATGCATGCCCGCGGTCATGTCATTTAAATGCATGCCCGCGGGTCATGTCACGAAAATGCATGCCCGGTGGTCATGTCACAAAATGCATGCCTGTGGTCATGTCACAAAAATGCATGCCCGTGGTCCATGTCACGAAATGCATGCCCGTGGTCATGTCACGAAATGCATGCCCATGGTCATGTCACAAAATGCATGCCCGTGGTCATGTCACGAATGCATGCCGTGGCCATGTCACAAAATGCATGCCCGTGGTCATGTCACGAATGCATGCCCGTGGTCATGTCACGAAATGCATGCCCGTGGTCATGTCACGAAATGCATGCCCGTGGTCATGTCACGAAATGCATGCCCGTGGTCATGTCACGAAATGCATGCCCGTGGTCATGTCACAAAAATGCATGCCCGTGGTCATGTCACAAAATGCATGCATGCATATCATGTCACGAAATGCATGCCCGTGGTCATGTCATTAAATGCATGCCCGTGGTCATGTCATTTAAATGCATGCCCGTGGTCATGTCACAAAAATGCATGCCCGTGGCCATGTCACGAAATGCATGCCCGTGGTCATGTCACAAATGCATGCCCGTGGTCATGTCACGAAATGCATGCCCATGGTCATGTCACGAATGCATGCCCGTGGTCATGTCATGAAATGCATGCCCGCGGGTCATGTCACGAAATGCATGCCCGTGGTCATGTCACGAAATGCATGCCCGTGGCCATGTCACAATAAAATGCATGCCCGTGGTCATGTCACAAAATGCATGCCCGTGGTCATGTCACGAAATGCATGCCCGCGGGTCATGTCAATAAATGCATGCCCGTGGTCATGTCACGAAATGCATGCCCGTGGTCATGTCACGAAATGCATGCCCGTGGTCATGTCACAAAATGCATGCCCGTGGTCATGTCACGAAATGCATGCCCGTGGTCATGTCAATGAAATGCATGCCCGTGGTCATGTCATTAAATGCATGCCCCGGGTGGTCATGTGTCAAATGCATGCCCGTGGTCATGTCACGAAATGCATGCCCGTGGCCATGTCACAAAATGCATGCCCTGCGGGCCATGTCACGAAATGCATGCCCGTGGTCATGAAAACAAAATGCATGCCCGTATCATGTCACAAAATGCATGCCCGTGGTCATGTCACGAAATGCATGCCCGTGGTCATGTCACGAAAATGCATGCCCGTAAGGTCATAGGGTACCATCCATGTCAAAAAATGCATGCCCGTGGTCATGTCACAAAATGCATGCCCGTGGTCATGTCACAAAAATGCATGCCCGTGGTCATGTCACGAAATGCATGCCCGCGGGCCATGTCACGAAATGCATGCCCGTGGTCATGTCATTTAAATGCATGCCCGTGGTCATGTCACGAAATGCATGCCCTGTGGGTCATGTCAAAATGCATGCCCGTGGTCATGTCACAAAAAATGCATGCCCATGGTCATGTCACAAAATGCATGCCCGTGGTCATCACAAAATGCATGCCCGTGGGGTCATGTCACGAAATGCATGCCCGTGGTCATGTCATGAAATGCATGCCCGTGGTCATGTCACGAAATGCATGCCCGTGGTCATGTCACGAAAATGCATGCCCGCAAATGTGGTAAAAATAAATGCATGCCCGTGGTCATGTCACGAATGCATGCCCGTGGTCATGTCACGAAATGCATGCCCATGGTCATGTCATTTAAATGCATGCCCGTGGTCATGCAATCATGAAATGCATGCCCCGGTCATGTCACAAAATGCATGCCCGGGTCATGTCACGAAATGCATGCCCGTCATCATGTCAATGAAATGCATGCCCGTGGTCATGTCACGAAAATGCATGCCCGCGGGACATGTCACAAAATGCATGCCCGTGGTCATGTCACAAAATGGATGCCCGTGGTCATGTCACGAAAATGCATGCCCGTGGTCATGTCACAAAATGCATGCCCGTGGGTCATGTCACGAAAATGCATGCCCGTGGTCATGTCACATGAAATGCATGCCTGTGGTCATGTCACAAAATGCATGCCCGTGGTCATGTCTTTTAAATGCATGCCCGTGGTCATGTCAATTTAAATGCATGCCCGTGGTCCATGTCACAAAAATGCATGCCCGGGTCATATGTCAATAAATGCATGCCCGTGGATCATGTCATTAAATGCATGCCCGTGGTCATGTCACAAAATGCATGCCCGTGGTCATGTCACAAAATGCATGCCCGTGGTCATGTCACAAAATGCATGCCCGTGGTCATGTCACAAAAATGCATGCCATGTGGTGCATGTCACAAAATGCATGCCCGTGGTCATGTCACGAAATGCATGCCCGTGGTCATGTCATGAAATGCATGCCCGTGGCCATGTCACGAAATGCATGCCCGTGGTCATGTCAATTAAATGCATGCCCGTGGTCATGTCACGAAATGTATGCCCATGGCCATGTCATGAAATGCATGCCCGTGGTCATGTCATTTTAAAATGCATGCCCGTGGTCATGTCACGAAAATGCATGCCCGTGGTCATGTCACGAAATGCATGCCCGTGGTCATGTCATGAAATGCATGCCCGTGGTCATGTCACGAAATGCATGCCCGTGGTCATGTCACGAAATGCATGCCCGTGGTCATGTCACGAAATGCATGCCCGTGGTCATGTCACTAAATGCATGCCCGTGGTCATGTTACAAAATGCATGCCCGTGGTCATGTCATAAAAATGCATGCCCGTGGCCATGTCATAAATGGTGCCCGTGGTCATGTGTCATTAAAATGCATGCCCGTGGTCATGTCATTTAAATGCATGCCTGTGGTCATGTCACAAAATGCATGCCCGTGGTCATGTCACAAAAATGCATGCCCGTGGTCATGTCAAAATGCAAATGCATGCCCGTGGGTCATGTCAACGAAAATGCATGCCCGTGGTCATGTCTAAATGAATGCATGCCGTGGTCATGTCACAAAATGCATGCCCGTGGTCATGTCATTAAATGCATGCCCGTGGTCATGTCAATAAATGCATGCCCGTGGTCATGTCACGAAAATGCATGCCCGTGGTCATGTCACAAAATGCATGCCCGTGGTCATGTCACAAAATGCATGCCCGCGGGTCATGTCACAAAATGCATGCCCGTGGTCATGTCATTAAATGCATGCCCGTGGCCATGTGTCACGAAAATGCATGCCCGTGGTCATGTCATGATTAAATGCATGCCCGTGGTCATGTGGTCATGAAAATGCATGCCCATGTATTATGTCACGAAATGCCCGTGGCATGCCAATGCCGTGGTCATGTCACAAAATGCATGCCCGTGGTCATGTCACAAAATGCATGCCCGTGGTCATGTCACAAAATGCATGCCCGTGGTCATGTCACAAAATGCATGCCCGTGGTCATGTCACTAAAATGCATGCCCGTGGTCATGTCACAAAAATGCATGCCCGCGGGTCATGTCAATTAAATGCATGCCCGTGGTCATGTCATAAAATGCATGCCTGTGGTCATGTCATGAAATGCATGCCCGTGGTCATGTCACAAAATGCATGCCCGTGGTCATCATGTCACAAAATGCATGCCCGCGGGTCATGTCACGAAATGCATGCCCCGTGGTCATGTCACGAAATGCATGCCCATGTATTATGTCACGAAAATGCATGCCCGTGGTCATGTCATGAAATGCATGCCTGTGGTCATGTCATGAAATGCATGCCCGTGGTCATGTCATCAAAATGCATGCCCATGGGTCATGTCAATAAATGCATGCCCGCGGTCATGTCACAAAATGCATGCCCATGGTCATGTCACACGAAATGCATGCCCGTGGTCATGTCACGAAATGCATGCCCATGGCCATGTCACATGAATGCATGCCCGTGGTCATGTCATGAATGCATGCCTGTGGTCATGTCACAAAATGCATGCCCGTGGTTATGTCACAAAATGCATGCCCGTGGTCATGTCACGAAATGCATGCCCGTGGTCATGTCACTAAATGCATGCCCGTGGTCATGTCATCTAAATGCATGCCCGTGGTCATGTCACGAAATGCATGCCTGTGGTCATGTCATTAAATGTCATTAAATGCATGCCCGTGGTCATGTCACAAAATGCATGCCCGTGGGTCATGTCAATAAATGCATGCCCGTGGTCATGTCACGAAATGCATGCCCGTGGTCATGTCACGAAATGCATGCCCGTGGTCATGTCACGAAATGCATGCCCGTGGTCATGTCACAAAATGCATGCCCGTGAATATGTCATGAAATGCATGCCCGCGGGTCATGTCACAAAATGCATGCCCTGTGGTCATAATGTCATGAAATGCATGCCCGCGGGTCATGTCACGAAATGCATGCCCGTGGTCATGTCATTTAAATGCATGCCCGTGGTCATGTCACAAAATGCATGCCCGTGGGTCATGTCACAAAATGCATGCCCGTGGGTCATGTCACAAAATGCATGCCTGTGGTCATGTCACGTAAATGCATGCCCGTGGTCATGTCACAAAATGCATGCCCGTGGTCATGTCACACGAAATGCATGCCTGTGGGGTCATGTCACCAAATGCATGCCCGCGGGTCATGTCACGAAAATGCATGCCCGTGGTCATGTCACGAAATGCATGCCCGTGGTCATGTCACAAAATGCAAATGCACATGTCATGAAATGCATGCCGGGTCATGTCACGAAATGCATGCCCGTGGTCATGTCACGAAATGCATGCCTGTGGTCATGTCACGAAATGCATGCCCGTCGTGGTCATGTCACAAAATGCATGCCTGTGGTCATGTCACGAAATGCATGCCCGTGGTCATGTCACAAAAATGCATGCCCGTGCCATGTCATGAAAATGTGCCCAAAAATGCATGCATGCCTGTGGTCATGTCACGAAATGCATGCCCGTGGTCATGTCAAAAATGCATGCCTGTGGTCATGTCACGAAAATGCATGCCCGTGGTCATGTCACAAAATGCATGCCTGTGGTCATGTCACCTAAATGCATGCCCGTGGTTATGTCAATTAAATGCATGCCCGTGGTCATGTCATAAAAATGCATGCCCGTGGGTATGTCAACAAAATGCATGCCCGTGGTCATGTCACAAAATGCATGCCCGTGGTCATGTCATAAATGCATGCCTGTGGTCATGTCACGAAAATGCATGCCCAGTGGTCATGTCACGAAAATGCATGCCCGTGGTCATGTTCACAAAATGCATGCCCGTGGCCATGTCACGAAATGCATGCCCGTGGGTCATGTCACGAAAATGCATGCCTGTGGGCTATGTCACGAAATGCATGCCCATGGTGGTCATGTCAAAAAAATGCATGCCCGCGGGTCATGTCAAAATGCATGCCCGTGGTCATGTCATTTAAATGCATGCCCGTGGTCATGTCACAAAATGCATGCCCGTGGTCATGTCACGAAATGCATGCCCTGTGGTCATGTCACGAAATGCATGCCCCTGTGGTCACACGAATGCATGAAATGTCATGCCTGCTGGTCATGGTCGTTTTAAATGCATGCCCGTGGTCATGTCATCAAAATGCATGCCCATGGTCATGTCACGAAATGCATGCCCGTGGTCATGTCACAAAATGCATGCATGTGGGTAAAAAAATGCATGCCCGTGGTCATGTCACGAAATGCATGCCCGTGGTCATGTCACAAATGCATGCCCGCGGCCATGTCATAAAAAATGCATGCCCGTGGTCATGTCACAAAATGCATGCCCGTGGTCATGTCACGAAATGCATGCCCGTGGTCATGTCACAAAAATGCATGCCCGTGGTCATGTCATTAAATGCATGCCCGTGGTTCATGTCACGAAATGCATGCCCGTGGTCATGTCACGAATGCATGCCCGTGGTCATGTCACGAAATGCATGCCCTGTGGTCATGTCACGAAATGCATGCCTGTGGTCATGTCACTTAAATGCATGCCCGTGGTCATGTCACGAATGCATGCCCATGGTCATGTCACCTAAATGCATGCCCGTGGTCATGTCACGAAATGCATGCCCGTGGGTCATGTCACGAAATGCATGCCCGTGGTCATGTCACGAAATGCATGCCCGTGGTCATGTCAAAAATGCATGCATGCCGGGTCATGTCACGAAATGCATGCCCGTGGTCATGTCACGAAATGCATGCCCATGGTCATGTCACGAAATGCATGCCCGTGGTCATGTCACGAAATGCATGCCCGTGGGTCATGTTTCACGAAAATGCATGCCCGTGGTCATGTCACTAAATGCATGCCCGTGGTTATGTCACGAAATGCATGCCTGTGGTCATGTCACTTAAATGCATGCCCGTGGTCATGTCACTGAAATGCATGCCCCCGCAGTTATGTCACGACAAATGCATGTCTGCGGGTCATGTCACTTAAATGCATGCCCGTGGTCATGTCACGAATGCATGCCCTGGTCATGCCGAATGCATGCCCGTGGTCATGTCACGAATGCATGCCCGTGGTCATGTCACGAAATGCATGCCCGCGGGTCATGTCACAAAATGCATGCCCTGTGGCCATGTCCACGAATGCATGCCCGCGGGTTCTGTCATAAAATGCATGCCCGCGGCATATGTCACGAAATGATGCCCGTGGGTCTATGTCACGTAAATGCATGCCAGGGCTATGTCACTTAAAATGCATGCCCGTAGTCATGTCATAAAATGCATGCCGTGGTCATGTCACGAATGCATGCCTGCGGGCTATGTCACGAATG
>JAHFZB010000952.1:0-20401 GCA_036884735.1 Huso huso
TGCCTGCAGCGCGGTATTCGGTGGTCTCCATCCATTTAACCATGCCCAACATTGTAGCTACGAGATCAGGCGAGATCAGGCTTATTCAAGGTGGTGTGGCCATGAAGTTACTTGTTTTATGTTTAGTGAGCTGGGGTGATTCCTCCAAAATTTCCTTTTGTCCTCCACACATTTCAATTGTAGATAAATTTTAAAGTATACTGCAGCACTTGATATTCAGGTGGTCTCCCATCCATTTTATATTGCTGTTGTAGCTTCTGAGATCAGACGAGATCAGGCTTATTCAGGTGGTGTGGCCGCAGGCGTTGCATTTTGCTTTTCTTGACTTTTATGTTTTAGTGAGCTGGGGCGTTCTCAATTTCCTTTGTCCTCCACACATTTCAATTGTAAGTACAGTACAAAATGTAATACCTGCAGCACTTGATATTCCCAGGTGGTCTCCCATCAAATACTAACAAGCTAACATTAGCCTTCTGAGATGAACGAGATCAGAGCATTATTCAAGGTGGTGGCGCAGGCGATTGCATTTCTGCTTTCATGACTTTTTATGTTTAGTGAGCTGAAATTCCTCCAAAATTTCCTTTGTCCTCCACACATTTCAATTGTAAAATGTAATTACAAAAATGTAATGCCTGCAGCACTTGATATTCCCAGGTGATTCCAAGCCAAGTACTAACCAAGCCCAGCATTGCTTAAGCCACAGATCAGACGAGATCAGGCTTATTCAAGGTGGTGTGGCCGCAGGCGTTGCATTTGCTTTCATGACTTTTATGTTTAGTGAGCTGGGGTGATTCCTCCAAAATTTCCTTTTGTCCTCCACACATTTCAATTGTAAAATGTAATTACAAAATGTAATACCTGCAGCACTTGATATTCGGGTGATCTCTGTCAAATACTAACCAAGCAACATTGGCAACTACAGGATCCAGACGAGATCAGGCTTATTCAAGGTGGTGTGGCCTGGGCGGTGCATTTCTGCTTTCATGACTTTTATGTTTGGTGAGCTGAGGTGATTCCTTAAGAACGTTTGCATGTGTGATGAGAGAAAGGATCGATGCTGTAAATCTCCCTCCAGGTGATTAGAAAGGCGCTGTGTAGTGGGAAGGTACATTGCCTCTAGATCTACCACCTCGGTGGTAGGTGGGCTCAGGTGACCATATTAGGAGGCAGTAACTGCAAGTACTCGGGCGATTCCAGTGCAGTCGCTGCGGGCAGCCCTCTATTGGAGAAAGCCAGGCGGCTTTGTGGGAGGAGTTTGCTGCGTTACGAGATATCGTCAAAACCTCCTTGCAGCTGAGTTAAGAAGCGTCGGCGGAGCGGTGTTTGTTTTAATGATTACGTGTTTTGTTGTGTTTGTGTGTCAACAGAGGAGCAGGAAGGGCGGGAGGCTGTGAGAGCCAGCACTTACCCAAACGCCCTCCTTCGCACAACACTTCACAGCACTACAAACCCTGGAAAGAAGGCATTTCGTGCAGAGGACTGTGTAGTTATTGGAGTGTTTTATTCTTTGTTTTGGCTGGATGTTGCTGATTTGCCCCATTACCATAGCTGGTACTGCAGAACAGCTATTATTATTATTATTATTATTATTACTTATTTTTCCAAGTGGATTTATTTATGATCTTGCATATTAAGTAACAGAGCCTTTTTTTGTTTTGGAGAATTCAGTCTGGACATTCACTTTCTGCAGCACCACACCATTCACCCGTGTCACAGTTGGTGTCAGTGATTTGGGATGGACTGCTGCATTAGGAGCGGCCCAGGCACAGGAGGCGAAGACACCCAGGAGGGGCAAAGGCAGTGGTAGACAGATGCATGCCATTCCTGGAAGCCAATCGGGGGGACGGCTGACAGAACCGCCACCCTTACAGAAGATAAAGGTGGTGAAAATGTCGCTGGAGGATGATCGAGCCTATTGGTAGCCTTTGAAAGAGAGGCAGGCAACGGCAGCGCAGTGGCCTCGGGATTGGTGAAACTGCCAGTTGGGGCCCAATTTGTTGATTGGGAGGCCCAGGCAGCCTACCAAGCCTTAACCAATGAAGATGCCCTCAACTATGATAAGTGAGGCAGGCCATTCTCAGCGACTGACATCACGGAGGAGCCACCGTCGCCAGTTCCGGGAATGGCCCCGGACTACTACCCGCGTGGTGGCACAACGGCTGGTGGACCATGTGTTGATGGCTCTGCCTGGCACCAATAAGCATGGAAACGATGCGAGCTCATTGCCATCGAGCATTGTTGAATGTGCTGGGGCCGAACCTTGCGAGAACTGGGTCAGTGGCACCGTCCACACCACGCTGGAGGCAGGTCAGATTGGCTGAAGGGTTTGAGGGCGCTCTACCTGCTCCAGTGATTTTCCTGCTCCTGCCTCCAATAGACATGACAACACCACCACCACCCGTGTCACCCCCACTGCTCGCAGTGGGACCAGCACTGGCGTCACCCCATGGGCGGCCTCCCTCCAACACAGTGGAGGCGAGGGGCGACCCCGAGGTAGAGGCAGAGTACCTCCCGCTGCTGACAGCAGCGGGACACTGGTGGGCGCCCCTTTCGCTTCCCTGTATTGCAGTGCCAGGAGGTGGTGCTAAAGCGCCGGGGTGTCAGCGGCCATGGTGTAGTGTGACCTCCCATTACGTCCTGACAGCACCAGGTAAGTCCAGGGGTAATGATTGGGAGGCCTTGTGTTGTTAATATACGGGTTGGTGGTGAGCACCCACGCATTAGTGGACTCAGGATGTGGGCAGACTTTAATTGAACCGAGAGCTCTATTAAAGGGGGTACCTTGTGGTCCACGGTCGTGGTCATTTCCTGTATTCATGGGATAACAAGGACTACCCCCTCACCAAGTGGAATTTGACAGTTGGATGTCATGCCCAGCGTAATCGTGGCTGTGCTTGAAAGCTATATCCGGATTATTTTAAATTAAGACATGCATGCGACAGCATGATTAATAAAGCAGTGAAAGCCAGTCTCGGTAAGACCATGCATAGAACTGGGGAAACTGTGGGAATATCTTTCCGCTACACAGTTTGTTTCCTCTCGATTTCCTTCAAAAAAAAACTAAAAAAATGAAGAGGTTGAAAAATGGGAAGGAACATTAATGAAACAAGGCTGCAGGGTTTGGTGGGGGAAGCCTCAGGATCAGTCAAATGTAAGGAAAGGGGTTGCAGGACCCAGAGTGTGACCTGCGGGGCAGGTTACTGAAACTGATGCTGAAACTACTTAGCTCCGCTTCGATATCCCAGTGGTTGAGATATTGGACTGGCGTTGGAACAAAGAACGATCCTTCGCTGTACATCTGGGGTTCGGGTCTATCGAGGGAAGGATGTAGAGGATAGCGTAAACATATCCCCACCACATTATTGTCGGGCATTTGCTGTATAAGTATCCCAAGCAAAACACAAGTCAGATTGTAACACAACTACTCGTTCCTCAGTCTTTCATTGAGATCATCGGTTGGCTCACGATGTCCCTATTCGGTCATTTAGGTATTGATAAGACTCAGGAGCGAATATTGGCTCGATTTTATTGGATGGAGTTTAGTGAGGGTGGCGCGATATGGCGGAATCTTGAAGCAGCGCCAGCAAATGGCCGGGGCGGGTTGTGGCCCGCTGAGATCCACTGCCTCTGATCTCGGATTTCGCCAGGCGCATTGCTATGGACATAGTGGGTCCATTGAGCCAGTCTGACTCTGGATATCGCTTTTATTTGGTGGCAGTGGTGGTTCTGACCAGATATCCAGAGGCAGTACCATTGGTCACTGAGTGCAGCCATGCTAAAGGGTTAGTGAATATTATATCGGTAGGGATTCCGAAATCCTCACTGATCACGGAACAAACTTCATGTCTGATGTTTGAAAGAATTATACAAATTAATGCAAATTAAGTCGATCGAACCTCTGTTTATCCTGCCATGAGCAGACCCGGTTTTGGTGGAACGTTTAATCAGACCTTGAAACAGATGCTGAAGCGGTTTGTCCAACCAGGCAAAAACATTTAAGACTAAACTCCTCCCTTACCATCTTTGCAGTGAGAGAGTGCCTCAGAGTTCGACGGGTTTTCTCCTTTTTGAGCTCGCTGCTATGGGAGGCAACCACCACGAGGTATCATGATCTTGTGAAAGAGATTGGGAGGAGCAAGCAAAACTTCAAAAACACATTAAATGTAAATTATGTTAAGAGACCGTAGCCTAGCATTGGTTGAGTCGTTTGCTTTAGGAGAACTTAAAACCCCTTAGCTCCTTTTCGCCGGAGCAACAGTGCAATAAACAAGCCCGTATTAGGACTTTTTACGGCCAGGTGATAAAGTACTGTTGCTACTTCCACATCGGAATCTAAGTTATCACTGAAGTGGCAGGGGCCATATGGGGTGGTTGGAGGTGGTGGCCAAGCCTGAAATTAGACAGCCGATGCAGTAAACGGTATCATATCGTTGCTAAAACCCTGGAATGAAAGGCCCTATTGTTGTAGCTGGTGACAGTTTGGAAGAGGTTTGGTCCCACTGTCAATCCACCAACTACCACTTATATATTCAATGGGAATGATTATCCGGATCAAAACAAGAGCTCTACCAGTTGGTGGAAAAGGTTTAGTAATGTTTCTCTGACTTGCCCGGCAGGACTAATGTTATTTCTTATGCTATTATTACTCACCGGGGTGGGGTCGGGAGAGACCGTGCGGATCAGAGGTATGAGGTTCCTGTTAAGGAGGTGGAGGATATGCTCGACTTAGATCATTGAACCTTCGGAGGCAGTGGTGCAGTCCTATCGTGATGGTGGGCAGGGCTCCACTGGACTATGTGGACTTTCGAAGGTTGTGCCATCTCAAGTTCGATGCATATCCAATACCCAGTGGATAAACTCCTCAGCCGACGGTAAGGCGGCGGTTGATTTCGACCTTGGACCTGAGATACTGGCAGATTCCATGACTCAGGCTCGAAGAAAACTGCTTTCTCTACCCCAGGTAAACATTCCATTTCCGGGACCTTCAGACTCCATAGACTCCTGCCACCTTTCGAGACTGATGGATGATCGCTCTTCATCAGTATGCCGCCATACGACGATAATGGTGATTTTCGCTCACTGGAGAGCATATTGTTAGGTTCAACCGTCCTCCAGTCTCTGAGGGGCGGGGCTAACAACAAGCTGGGCAGTGTGCATTTAGCAAACAGGACCCAATATCTTGGCTACATTATGGTATTGGCCGGGTAGAGATGATGGCACTCCAAAGTCCAGGCGCTGGTGGGCGGCGATCGAGCAATCTGAGTGAGATCGCTACTGGGGTGGCAGCTGTACACTTGATTGTCAGTATGCCACCACTGGTTAACCCCTGGTGGAGTCTCACGAGCTGCTCCAAAAATAGTTAAATGGATGAGTGTCAGGAGGCATTTGATTTGATTAGGGGAAGCGACTCTGTCAAGCTCCCGCTCGATTTCACAGATTTCAACAAAAGTTCATCCTGCAGACCGATGCCTCCCGGTGGTCTGGAGGTCTACCAACAAGTTGATGGAGTAGAACGCCCTGTTATTTATTTAAGCAAAAAATGGCTCCTAGGGAGATTAACTACTCCGTCATTGAAGAGTGTTGTATCAATGAACTATAAGCTCTTAAGCCTTCTTAGCATTAGGCGTTCTTTCTCTCTCATCACTGATCATGCTCCTTTAAGGTGGTTACCACGATGAAGACAATAACGGCTCGTGGTGCTTTCGGTAGGTAATAACCCTTCCTGCTGTGAGCATCAATAGATGAGGAGCATCAAGCGCCAGATTTTTTTCAGGGAGAGGACCATTGGGAATGTAGAGTTGGCGGTGTTCCTTCGGCATCACTCTGAGGGTGAGATATGTGATAGAGAGAAAGGATCGTGCTGTAAATCTCCCCGTGAATTAGAAAGGGCGCTGTGTAAGGAAGGTACGCTTTGCCTCCTGAATCTACACCCCCTCGATTGGTGAATTGAAACAGTGACCATATTAGGAGAGCGGCGTAGCTACACAAACCTCGGACGATTCCAGTGCAGTCAGCTGCGGGGCAGCCCTCTATTGGAAACCAAGCAGCTTTGGCTGCAGGAGGTTTGCTGGAAGGTACAAAGGGAAGCGCTACGTCCAAAAGCCTCCTGCTGTGAGTTAAAGCGATGGCGAACGGTGTTTGTTTTGTGATTCGTTTTGTGTTTGTGTCAACAGGGAGCAGGAGACGGGAGGCTGTATGTGAGAGGCCAACACTACATGAAACACGCCCCTCGCCGCTGGCACTTCACAGCACCCCCTACAGCACAGCGCGCACCACAAACCCTGGAAAAGAAACGCATTTCGTGCACGGGCTGTGGTTATTGGGTGTTTTTGTTGCTGTTTTGGCTGGATATTTGAGTTTTGCCCATTACCATCGTGGTACAAGGCTTATTATTATTATTGTGTACTTATTTTCCAAGTAGTTTATTTTATGATCTTTTGTTTGATGATATTAAAAACACACATTTCAATTGTAAAATGTAATTTTCAAAATGTAATGCCTGCAGCACATGATATTCCCAGGTGGTCTCCCATCCAGGTACTAACCAAGCCCAACATTGCTTAGCTTCTGAGATCAGGCAGATCAGGCTTATTCAAGGTGGTGTGGCGCAGGCGATTGCATTCTGCTTTCATGACTTTTATGTTTAGTGAGCTGGGGTGATTCCTCCAAAATTTCCTTTTGTCCTCCACACATTTCAATTGTAAAATGTAATGCCTGCAGCACTTGATATTCCCGGTGGTCTCCCATCCAAGTACTAACCAAGCCCAACATTGCTTGCTTCTGAGATCAGACGAGATCAGGCTTATTCAAGGTGGTGTGGCCGCGGGCGATTGCATTTCTGCTTTCATGACTTTTATGTTTAGTGAGGCTGGGGGTGATTCCTCCAAAATTTCCTTTTGTCCTCCACATTTCAATTGTAAAATGTAATTACAAAAATGTATTGCCTGCAGCACTTGATATTCCCAGGTGGTCTCCCATCCAAGTACTAACCAAGCCCAACATTGCTTAACTTCTGAGATCAGGCGAGATCAGGCTTATTCAGGTGGTGTGGCCGCAGGCGTTGCATTTCTGCTTTCATGACTTTTATGTTTAGTGAGCTGGGGGGGTGATTCCTCCAAAATTTCCTTTTGTCCTCCACACATTTCAATTGTAAAATGTAATTACAAAATGTAATGCCTGCAGCACTTGATATTCCCAGGTGGTCTCCCATCCAAGTACTAACCAAGCCCAACATTGCTTAACTTCTGAGATCAGGCAGAGAGATCAGGCTTATTCAAGGTGGTGTGGCACCAGGCAGTTGCATTTCTGCTTTCATGACTTTTATGTTTGAGTAGCTGGGGATGATTCCTCCAAAATTTCCTTTTGTCCTCCACACATTTCAATTTGTAAAATGTAATGCCTGCAGCACTTGATATTCCCGAGGTGGTCTCCCCATCCAAGTACTAACCAAGCCCAACATTGCGCCCAGCTTCTGAGATCAGACGAGATCAGGCTTATTCAAGGTGGTGTGTGCAGACGAGTGCATTCTGCTTTCATGACTTTTTTGTTTAGTGAGCTGGGGGTGATTCCTCCAAAATTTCCTTTTGTCCTCCCACACATTTCAATTGTAAAAAATAATTACAAAATGTAATGCCTGCAGCACTTGATATTCCCAGGTGGTCTCCCATCCAAAGTACTAACCAAGCCCAACATTGCTTAGCTTCTGAGATCAGGCGAGATCAGGCTTATTCAAGTAATGGTGTGGCCGCAGGCGTGCATTTCTGCTTTGACTTTTATGTTTAGTGAGCTGGGGGTGATTCCTCCAAAATTTCCTTTTGTCCTCCACACATTTCAATTGTAAATGTAATTACAAAAATGTAATGCCTGCAGCACTTGATATTCCCAGGTGGTCTCCCATCCAAGTACTAACCAAGCCCAACATTGTAGCTTCTGAGATCGAGACGAGATCAGGCTTATTCAAGGTGGTGTGGCATGGCGATTGCATTCTGCTTTCATGACTTTTATGTTTAGTGAGCTGGGGTGATTCCTCCAAAATTTCCTTTTGTCCTCCACACATTTCAATTGTAAAATGTAATGCCTGCAGCACTTGATATTCCCAGGTGGTCTCCCATCCAAGTACTAACCAAGCCCAACATTGCTTAGCTTCTGAGATCAGACTAGATCCATGCTTATTCAAGGTGGTGTGTCATGGCGATTGCATTTCTGCTTTCATGACTTTTATGTTTAGTGAGCTGGGGGTGATTCCTCAAAATTTCCTTTTTTTCAATTGTAAAATTTTGCAGCATATTCCCAGGTGGTCTCCATCCAATGCCTGCAAGCCCAACATTGCTTTCCCGATCAGGCTTATTCAAGGTGGTGTGTGTACAGGCGATCTTTCATGACTTTTTGTTTAGTGAATTCCTCAAAATTTCCTTTTGTCCTCACACATTTCAATTGTAAAATGTAATTCTGATCCAAGACTAACAAAGCCCAACATTGGCTACACGAGATCAGGCTTATTCAGGTGGTGTGGCAGCAGGCGATTGCATTTCTGCTTTCATGACTTTTATGTTTAGTGAGCTGGGGTGATTCTCAAAAATTTCTTTTGTCCTCCACACATTTCAATTGTAAAATGTAATTACAAAAAAAATGTAATGCCTGCAGCACTTGATATTCCCAGGTGGTCTCCCATCAAGTACTAACCAAGCCCAACATTGCTTAGCTTCTGAGATCAGGCGAGATCAGGCTTATTCAAGGTGGTGTGGCACTTGGCATTGCATTTCTGCTTTCATGACTTTTTTATGTTTAGTGAGCTGGGGTGATTCCTCCAAAATTTCCTTTTGTCCTCCACACATTTCAATTGTAAATGTAAAATGTAATGCCTGCAGCACTTGATATTCCCAGGTGGTCTCCCATCCAAAGTACTAACCAAGCCCAACATTGCTTAGCTTCTGAAGTCAGACTTATTCAAGGTGGTGTGGCCGCAGGCGATTGCATTCTGCTTTCATGACTTTTATGTTTAGTGAGCTGGGGGTGATTCCTCCAAAATTTCATTTTGTCCTCCACACATTTCAATTGTAAAATGTAATGCCTGCAGCATGATATTCCCAGGTGGTCTCCCATCCAAGTACTAACCAAAGTCAACATTGCTTAGCTTCTGAGATCAGACGAGATCGGAGGCTTATTCAAAGGTGGTGTGGCATGAGGCGATTGCATTTTGCTTTCATGACTTTTATGTTTAGTGAGCTGGGGTGATTCCTCCAAAATTTCCTTTGTCCTCCACACATTTCAATTGTAAAATGTAATGCCTGCAGCACTTAATATTCCCAGGTGGTCTCCCATCCAAGTACTAACCAAGCCCAACATTGCTTAACTTCTGAGATCAGGCGAGATCAGGCTTATTCAAGGTATGGTGTGGCGCGAAGCGTTGCATTTCTGCTTTCATGACTTTTATGTTTAGTGAGCTGGGGGGGTGATTCCTCCAAAATTTCCTTTTGTCCTCCACATTTCAATTGTAAAATGTAATGCAAAAAATGTAATGCACTTGCACTTGATATTCCCAGGTGGTCTCCCATCCAATACTAACCAAGCCCAACATTGCTTAGCTTCTGAGATCAGACGAGATCAAGCTTATTCAAAGGTGTGGCCGCAGGCATTGCATTCTGCTTTCATGACTTTTATGTTTAGTGAGCTGGGGTGATTCCTCAAAATTTCCTTTTGTCCTCCACACATTTCAATTGTAAAATGTAATTACAAAAAATGTAATGCCTGCAGCAATTGATATTCCCAGGTGGTCTCCCATCCAAGTACTAACCAAGCCCAACATTGCTTAACTGAGATCAGAGCAGGCGCGAGCTTATTCAAGGTGGTGTGGCCGCAGGCGTGCATTCTGCTTTCATGACTTTTATGTTTAGTGAGCTGGTGGTGATTCCTCAAAATTTCCTTTTGTCCTCCACACATTTCAATTGTAAAAAAAAAAATGTAATGCCTGCAGCAGCTTGATATTCCCAGGTGGTCTCCCATCAAGTACTAACCAGAGTCCAACATTGCCCAGCTTCTGAGATCAGACGAGATCAGGCTTATTCAAGGTGGTGTGGCCATGAAGCGATTGCATTCTGCTTTCATGACTTTTATGTTTAGTGAGCTGGGGGTGATTCCTCCAAAATTTCCTTTTGTCCTCACATTTCAATTGTAAAATGTAATGCCTGCAGCACTTGATATTCCCAGGTGGTCTCCCCAAAAGTACTAACCAAGCCCAACATTGTTAGCTTCTGAGATTATCGAATCAGGCTTATTCAAGGTGGTGTGGCCAGGCGTGCATTCTGCTTTCATGACTTTTATGTTTAGTGAGCTGGGGTGATTCCTCCAAAATTTCCTTTTGTCCTCCACACATTTCAATTGTAAAATGTAATGCCTGCAATGCACTGCAGCTTGATATTCCCAGGTGGTCTCCCATCAAGTACTAACCAAGCCCAACATTGCTAGCTTCTGAGATCAGACGAATCAAGGCTTATTCAAGGTGGTGTGGCATGCGATTGCATTTCTGCTTTCATGACTTTTATGTTTAGTGAGCTGGGGTGATTCCTCCAAAATTTCCTTTGTCCTCCACATTTTCAATTGTAAAATGTAATTACAAAAAATGTAATGCCTGCAGCACTTGATATTCCCAGGTGGTCTCCCATCCAAGTACTAACCAATGCCCACATTGCTATTCCCAATTGGTTCCCGAGGATCAGGCGAATCAGGCTTAATTCAAACAAGTGGTGTGGCATGAAAGCGTTGCATTCTGCTTTCATGACTTTTATGTTTAGTGAGCTGGGGTGATTCCTCCAAAAATTTCCTTTTGTCCTCCACACATTTCAATTGTAAAATGTAATGCCTGCAGCATTGCTGATATTCCCAGGTGGTCTCCCATCCATGAAGTACTAACCAAGTCAACATTGTAAAATTAGCCTCTGAGATCAGACGAGATCAGGCTTATTCAAGATGGTGTGGCCGCAGGCGATTGCATTTTTTGCTTTCATGACTTTTATGTTTAGTGAGCTGGGGTGATTCCTCCAAAATTTCCTTTTGTCCTCCACATTTCAATTGTAAAATGTAATGCCTGCAGCATTGATATTCCCAGGTGGTCTCCATCAAGTACTAACCAAGCCAACATTGCTTAGCTTCTGAGATCAGACGAGATCAGGCTTATTCAAGGTGGTGTGGCCGCAGCGTTGCATTTCTGCTTTCATGACTTTTATGTTTAGTGAGCTGGGGGTGATTCCTCCAAAATTTCCTTTTGTCCTCCACACATTTCAATTGTAAAATGTAATGCCTGCAGCACTTGATATTCCCAGGTGGTCTCCCTATCAAGTACTAACCAAGCCCAACATTGCTAACTTCTGAGATCAGACGAGATCAGGCTTATTCAAAAGGTGATTGTGGCATGCATTTCGTTGACATTTCTGGGGGTGATTCCTCCAAAATTTCCTTTATCCACTTTTATGTTTATTCCCAGGTGGTCTCCCATCCAAGTATAACCAAGCCCAGCTGGGGCGAAGCGGCTTATTCAAATTCCTCCAAAATTTCCTTTTCCTTTGTCCTCCACACACATTTCAATTGTAAAATGTAATTACAAAAAATGTAATGCCTGCAGCATTGATATTCCCAGGTGGTCTCCCATCAAGTACTAACCAAACCAACATTGTAGCTTTAGAGATCTTGAGGCAGATCAGGCTTATTCAAAGGTGGTGTGGCTGCAGGCGATTGCATTTCTGCTTTCATGACTTTTATGTTTAGTGAGCTGGGGTGATTCCTCCAAAATTTTCTTTTGTCCTCCACACATTTCAATTGTAAAATGTAATTACAAAAATGTAATGCCTGCAGCATGATATTCCCAGGTGGTCTCCCATCAAGTACTAACCAAGCCCAACATTGTAGCTTCTGAGATCAGACGAGATCAGGCTTATTCAGGTGGTGTGGCCGAAGCGATTGCATTTCTGCTTTCATGACTTTTTATGTTTAGTGAGCTGGGGGGTGATTCCTCCAAAATTTCCTTTTGTCCTCCACACATTTCAATTGTAAAATGTAAAAAATGCCTGCCTGCAGCATGATATTCCCAGGTGGTCTCCCATCCAAGTACTAACCAAGCCCAACATTGCTTAGCTTCTGAGATCAGACGAGATCAGGCTTATTCAAAATTATGTGGCATGGCGTTTACATTCTGCTTTCATGACTTTTATGTTTAGTGAGCTGGGGGTGATTCCTCCAAAATTTCCTTTTGTCCTCCACACATTTCAATTGTAAAATGTAATGCCTGCAGCACTTGATATTCCCAGGTGGTCTCCCATCCAAGTACTAACCAAGCCCAACATTGCTTAGCTTCTGAGATCAGACAAGATCAGGCTTATTCAAGGTGGTGTGGCATGGCGATTGCATTCTGCTTTCATGACTTTTTTATGTTTAGTGAGCTGGGGTGATTCCTCCAAAATTTCCTTTGTCCTCCACACATTTCAATTGTAAAATGTAATGCCTGCAGCACTTGATATTCCCAGGTGGTCTCCATCCAAGTACTAACCAAGCCCAACATTGGCAGCTTCTGAGATCAGGCGAGCAGGCTTATTCAAGGTGGTGTGGCGCAGGCGTTTACTTTCTTTCATGACTTTTATGTTTAGTGAGCTGGGGGTGATTCCTCCAAAATTTCCTTTTGTCCTCCACACATTTCAATTGTAAAATGTAATGCCTGCAGCACTTGATATTCCCAGGTGGTCTCCCATCAAGTACTAATCAAGCCCAACATTGCTTGCTTCTGAGATCAGGCGAGATCTTGTTACTCAGGGTGGTGTGGCCGGCGATTGCATTTCTGCTTTCATGACTTTTATGTTTGAGTGAGCTGGGGGTGATTCCTCAAAATTTCTTTTGTCCTCCACACATTCAATTGTAAAATGTAATGTAATGCCTGCAGCATGATATTCCCAGGTGGTCTCCCATCAAGTACTAACCAAGCCCAACATTGCTTAGCTTCTGAGATCAGGCGAGATCAGGCTTATTCAGGTGGTGTGGCCGCAGGCGATTGCATTCTGCTTTCATGACTTTTATGTTTAGTGAGCTGGGGTGATTCCTCCAAAATTTCTTTTGTCCTCCACACATTTCAATTGTAAAATGTAATGCCTGCAGCATGATATTCCCAGGTGGTCTCCCATCCAAATACTAACCAAGCCCAACATTGGCAGCTTCTGAGATCAAACGAGATCAGGCTTATTCAAGGTGGTGTGGCCGCAGGCGATTGCATTTCTGCTTTCATGACTTTTTTATGTTTTAGTGAGCTGGGGTGATTCCTCCAAAATTTCCTTTTGTCCTCCACACAATTTCAAATGTAATTACAAAATGTAATGCCTGCAGCACTTGATATTCCCAGGTGGTCTCCCCATCCAAGTACTAACCAAGCCCAACATTGCTTGGCTTCTGAGATCAGGCGAGATCAGGCATTCAAGGTGGTGTGGCATGGCGATTGCATTTCTGCTTTCATGACTTTTTTATGTTTTAGTGAGCTGGGGTGATTCCTCCAAAATTTCCTTTGTCCTCCACACATTTCAATTGTAAAATGTAATTACAAAAAAATAATGCCTGCAGCACTTGATATTCCCAGGTGGTCTCCCATCCAAGTACTAACCAAAACCCAACATTTGCTCAGCTTCTGAGATCAGGCGAGATCAGGCTTATTCAAGGTGGTTTGTGGCCGCAGGCGTGCATTCTGCTTTCTTGACTTTTATGTTTAGTGAGCTGGGGGTGATTCACCAAAATTTCCTTTTGTCCTCCACACATTTCAATTGTAAAATGTAATTTCAAAAATGTAATGCCTGCAGCATGATATTCCCAGGTAGGTCTCCCATCCAAATACTGACCAAGTAACATTGCTTTTGCTTCTGAGATCAAACGAGCGAGATCGGCTTATTCAAGGTACTAACCAAGCCGCTTGGCGATTGGATTTCTGCTTTCATGACTTTTATGTTTGAGTGAGCTGGGGTGATTCCTCCAAAAAAATTTCCTTTTGTCCTCCACACATTTCAATTGTAAAATGTAATGCCTGCAGCACTTGATATTCCCAGGTGGTCTCCCATCAAGTACTAACCAAACCCAACATTGTAGCTTCTGAGATCAGACGAGATCAGGCTTATTCAAGGTGGTGTGGCGCAGGCGATTGCATTTCTGCTTTCATGACTTTTATGTTTAGTGAGCTGGGGGTGATTCCTCAAAATTTCCTTTTGTCCTCCACACATTTCAATTGTAAAAATGTAATGCCTGCAGCACTTGATATTCCCAGGTGGTCTCCCATCCAAGTATAACCAAGCCCAACATTGCTTGCTTCTGAGATCAGACGAGATCAGGCTTATTCAGTAGTGTGGTGTGGCATGGCGATTGCATTCTGCTTTCATGACTTTTTATGTTTAGTGAGCTGGGGTGATTCCTCAAAATTTCCTTTTTGTCCTCCACACATTTCAATTGTAAAATGTAATGCCTGCAGCACTTGATATTCCCAGGTGGTCTCCCCATCCAAGTACTAACCAAGCCCAACATTGCTTGAGCTTCTGAGATCAGGCAGACAGGCTTATTCAAGGTGGTGTGGCAGGCGATTGCATTTCTGCTTTTCATGACTTTTATGTTTGGTGAGCTGGGGTGATTCTCCAAATTTCCTTTGTCCTCCCACACATTTCAATTGTAAAATGTAATGCCTGCAGCACTTGATATTCCCAGGTGGTCTCCCATCCAAGTACTAACCAAGCCCAACATTGCTTAGCTTCTGAGATCAGGCGAGATCAGGCTTATTCAAAAGGTGGTGTGGCATGGCGATTACGCATTCTGCTTTCATGACTTTTATGTTTAGTGAGCTGGGGTGATTCCTCCAAAATTTCCTTTTGTCCTCCAAATTTCAAAATGTAATGCCTGCCACTTGATATTCCCAGGTGGTCTCCCATCCATTTCAATTCTGAGATCAAACTTATTCAAGGTGGTGTGGCGCAGGCCTGCTTTCATTGATTTTATGTTTTAGTGAGCTGGGGTGGATTCCTCCAAAATTTTCCTTTTGTCTCCACACATTTCCAATTGTAAAAACCAATGCCCAGCATTGATATTCCCAGGTTCTCCAGATCTAACGAAGATTGCAGGCTTAGATCAGACTTATTCAAGGTGGTGTGGCCGCAGGCGTTGCATTTCTGCTTTCATGACTTTTATGTTTAGTGAGCTGGGGTGATTCCTCCAAAATTTCCTTTTGTCCTCCACACATTTCAATTGTAAAATGTAATTACAAAAAAATGCCTGCCTGCACTTGATATTCCCAGGTGGTCTCCCATCCAAGTACTAACCAAGCCCAACATTGGTTAGCTTCTGAGATCAATTGTAAATGTAATCCTGGCTTATTCAAGGTGGTCTCCATCAAGTACTAACCAAGCGATTGCATTTCTGCTTTCATGACTTTTATGTTTATTGAGCTGGGGGTGATTCCTCCAAAATTTCCTTTTGTCCTCCACATTTCAATTGTAAAATGTAATTACAAAATGCCTGCACTTGATATTCCCAGGTGGTCTCCCCATCCAAGTACTAACCAAGCCCAACATTGCCCTTCCTGAGATCAGGAGATCAGGCTTATTCAGGGTGGTGTGGCATGGCGGGCGCATTTTTGCTTTCATGACTTTTATGTTTAGTGAGCTGGGGTGATTCCTCCAAAATTTCCTTTTGTCCTCCACACATTTCAATTGTAAAATGTAATGCCTGCAGCATGAGTATTCCCAGGTGGTCTCCCATCCAAGTACTAACAAGCCCAACATTGTTAGCTTCTGAGATCAGGCGAAGTCAGGCTTATTCAAAGGTGGTGTGGCATGACGTTTGCGTACTGCTTTCATGACTTTTATGTTTAGTGAGCTGGGGTGATTCCTCAAAAATTTCCTTTTGTCCTCCACACACATTCAATTGGCAAAATGTAATGCCTGCAACGCGATATTCCCAGGTCTCCCATCAAGTACTAACCAAACCAACATTGCTTAGCTTCTGAGGATCAGACGAGATCAGGCTTATTCAAGGTGGTGTGGCTGCAGGCGATTGCATTTCTGCTTTCATGACTTTTATGTTTAGTGAGCTGGGGTGATTCCTCCAAATTTCCTTTTGTCACTCCACACAATTTCAAATGTAATGCCTGCAGCAATATTCCCAGTAATGCCTTTGCAGCACTGAGATCAGGCGAGATCCCAATTCAGGTGGTCTCCATCATGTTTAGTACTAACCTCCCAATTTCCTTTGTCCTCACACATTTCAATTGTAAAATGTAATGCCTGCAGCACTTGATATTCCCAGGTGGTCTCCCATTCTAGCATTCGTATGAACGGTTAGAGTAGTAGCGGTTGAATAGCGAAATTAACAAAAAAATGTTCAGTGTGTTTTTTTTTTTAACAGCTAGCATACATTTATTAAAGACGAAGGTGTACCATATAAAAACATAAATTCAGTACCTCTTGTCTAAAATAATACAGTTAGTTTGAAATAAAGTTCTAGTAAAACCAATGTCCTTGTTGGTGTGTGTAGTGTGGTCGATATTCCTACCACTCTGTAGAACTTCAGGAAAGAATGAAAACAGTCCTTTGAAATCCAAAAGAAATTCAGAAAAAGGGAAAAAAAAAAAATTCAGGGTAGAAATCTTCAGTGTATCTTCAATAAGTTAGGCTCGCCACTCCTTTTGCAGGAGGAATTCAACAGGGTTTTTTTTTTTTTTAAAAGAAAATCATCATCGGTCTCTGGTCTAAAGACTTCTTCAAAAAGCTTTTTAGAAATTGAGATAAACTTTAGTTGGTCAGCAATCAGAATCTCGAGTTCCCCATGCGACTTTTTACAAAATGGACGCTCTCATCTCCTTCTCAGGGTGTCTACCGTCAATCAAGGGGACTTCCTGTTAACACTCATTTCTAATCCCATTGCCTTCTGTACATAAATTGTAACAAGGGTTACATCCTCCCCTCTTGAATATATGTGGTCCTTCACATTTTCATAACAATTACCTAAACAACCTGGTGGCATCGGGAATCAGATTCTTTATAAGTGTGGGATGTTGGGACCCATTTAATGAGTTTATAATATCTGTGCTCAATCCATGAAATAAACACTGTATGACTGAGGAAAGGGGATTCCCTAGTTCTTGGTACTCAAGGCGATCTGGCACTCTGTGCGACCTGTGGATCGGCGTGCAGAGATGTCATTAGCGATCCCACCAAGGTGGATTATTCTCTTCTGTATTCTTTGTCTCAATTTCTATGGCTATGTTTCTTGTTCCATTAAACTCTTCTCTTTTATCATCATCACTTGGTTCACATCAGTTAAGCCTTCCAGTAAGTTTCCTGTAACTTTTGCTCCTCATCATTAGTTGATTTCACTTATCAGGCAAGTTTCAGTGTCATCTTCTCTCTCTCTTCATGAGATTGGGTTCACTTCAGGTAAGTCTCCAATGTCTTCTCTCTCTTTCAGCAGCATTTGGATGAAAGCTTTTTTCATACGGGTTTAAACTTGAACCTGTACGGGCAACGGGTCATCCGAGTCCGCAGCATCGCTTGTTCTTCTCTAGAGATGGTACAGCTGTAGGTCTATCTGGGTCATAGAAATCATGAACTTGAATGATTCTTGTATCTCTCATTGAGGGATTTTTGTGCAAATACAATGGGTATTCATCTTCATCCTCAGATTCCACATGTAGCTCATTTTTCTCCATCCTGGAAAGGATTCTGCCCGGCGTCTTTGGTCGTCTAACGTTGTATTCCCAGAGGTGGTTCTTTCTCTTCTAGTGCAGGCAAAAAACCCACAGGGTAGCAGAAGATCTCTGTGAAGAGTTCGGAGAGGCGATCTTTATTCTCTGGTTAGAACCATACACGGTAATTCACCCATTTGTTTACAACAACATGGATGTCAACTCCCCATCTGTCTGCAATCTTTTGTTTTCCACGTAAACTGACATTACAGACCGGGATCCTATCTCCTACTTGCAAAGTAGACTCTCGGACTAGTTTATCAAATCTTTTCTTGTTCGTTTTTGGCTGATTCAAAAGCATTCTCTGTGGCAATGTGGTAGCTTTCTTCAAATATGATCTCAGATTTTTAACATACTTCGGTGTGACAGGTTCCCTCCCTCTTGGCTGTAGGCCAAACGATGTCAATAAACAACCTGGGCTGTCTTCGAACATCAGTTCATATGGCGAGAATCCATCACCTCATTCCTCGTGCAGTTATAGGCATGGACTAATGGTTTCCTAAAATCATGCCAGTGTGCTTTCTCTTTTCCTTCAAAGTCCTAGCATGCTCAGAAGCGTCTATTAAAAGCAGCTCTACAGGATTCCCTCTTGGATGGTATGGTGTGGTTCTTACTTTCCGTATTCCAGCAAGTGCACAGTTCACACGTATGGTATGGGATTAAAATCTCATCCTTGGTCACTATATGTAGACGTTCAGGAAAACCATAGTGAACAATGAAATAGTCCCCAAGACTCCCTAGCTACAGTTGCTGCCTTTTGATCTCTGGTGGGGATGGCAACATGCTTTGTAAAATTGTCAGTTATGACCAAGATATTTCTAGTGTCACGATGTCAGGCTCAATGACAAAAGTCCATACAAACTAATTCCTGGCGGTCTGGTGGTACGAATGTTCACCAGAGGTGCAACTTTCAGGATGAGCTTTTCTCCTCACACATCGACCACAAGTTTTCACCTTTTTGTTCCACAGCTGCAGCCATCCTGCGCCAATAGAACCTTGATCTAGCGAGGTCAAGGTTGTTCAATACCCATATGTCCCATTTCATCATGTAGCTCTCTCCAACACCCTTGGTCTCAACTTTTCAGGTAGAACAAGTTGATGAAAGGCTCTTTTCCATCCAGGCGTCTTCTATACAATATGCACCATGTTTCAATTCAGACGATTCCATTGTCTCAAAATTAATTACAAAATCAGGGGACTCATACTTTAAGGTTTGTGGGAAATGTATTCCCAGACTCAATTAAAGGCGATAACTCTTCCAATAACTGGGTCCTCTTTTTGTTGCTCAACCAAATCTACATTTGACATCCTTGGTAGAGTTATCTGTCCATCACTAACTCATCTTGACAAAACAATCCCGACTGCTTCTGGTTTAAAGAGCAAGGGATTCAACTAAGATAAGTTTAAACTTGTCTTCTTCTGTATCCCCATTTCTCTGAAGAAAGTTATGTCTATCACACTGCTCTAATTGCATCTTCAGTAAAGAGTTTCACATTCTCTGGTGGACTCAAATGATGGGATGTAAACTGCTGAATTCTGTCACTTCTTGTGAATCAATGTCATCCTCCAAGGTCCGTGGGGGTCGTCTTGAGGAATCCATCTGCATCCATGTTTTTGTTTTCCTGTCCTATATATGTTGAATGAAAAAATAGAAAGAGCAGCCAACCATGCGGTAACTGGTTGCATCAACTTTGCAAGAAGTTAATATGTCTTTGTTAATGGGCGACATCGTGGGAGAAGTACAGTGGTGGACAAGTACGAAGCGCGGTTAAGAACGAAAGGAGGAATTACATCTTTAAATCTGGGTTGCTTTAAAATCAGAAAACATTGCAGTTTAAAGCCTTGCATCTGCGTGTATTTTTCTGATCCGGCAAACCGGGCAACTGAGTTCAAATCCCAAATGGCGTTCTGGGACACAGGGGAGGAACTGAGAACGCACACAACAAAGACACAAACAAACAAAGGCAGGCGAGTCTTCAAAACATGCAGCGATGTGGAGCGCTTTGCTCTGATGGAAGAGATGATCATTATGGACAAATTTAAACAGTTAGAAACAGTTTAGAAAGCAGGTTGACAGCTGCAGAGAAGCTACTAAACAAATGAGATAGCTAAACTGAAAGTATCTGACAACTACATGATCTTAAATCGAGAAAACTAACCTGAAACTCAACCAAAGTTTGTCTCTAAAGTGCCGCACCATCAGGACCCTTCAGCGGTGTTAGCCACTGAAAAGAGGAGATGTGAAGGAAATAAGAACCTTAGCAAGGAACTTGAGCTGAGCCACCCCCCAATTCATGGAAGTCTGCCTATAGACTAGAGAAACCCTCAGGAGATGGGAGGAGTCTCAGAACAGCTGGGTTCAGATGAGGCAGGAAACTTGGGAAAAAGAAACTGTCAAACACAACCACCAAGAAATCAAGGAACCCCATCTAACTTGCAGTTTAGACCCACTTCAACTTGTTGGATGATACAGAGCTCCAACATCAAGAGATAGAAAGAAACAACCTGGGACTAAAACAGACTGACCAGCCAGCTTAAAGAAGGAGATCTGTGGTGGTGGGACTCAACTTTGAGAGAAACACAACAGGACTAGTTCTTGGTTTTGGACCCCCATACCTGGCTGTGGTGTTATTCCAGGAGGAAATACACACATGT
>JAHFZB010000953.1:0-20371 GCA_036884735.1 Huso huso
TTCGCTCGGTATGCTTCAGTTCAGTTCACCGCTGATGCTACCGGTGTTCTATTTAGTGTGTCCGTGTGCTGGTGGATATCGTTTTTTGTCGGGATTAATGGTGGAGTGTGAGCTTTGTCTATGGGGTTATCTTATAGTTATTCTTTATGTACTGTCACTTTGTATACAGTTCATTTGTAAATTTAGGACTTTTTTCATTTTCTCAACCATTTTGCTTTGCTGTGTTAATGTTGTTTTTGTTTTTTTTTTTGCAAATTGTTGATTTATATATTGTGTTCAGGGTGTTATGTTATATGAGATTTTCCTTTTATTTTTGATTGTTTGATCTGTTAAATGGTTATTTTTTATTTTGTTTGCACTGTGTTGATTTTATCTGAAAACTGTGGTAATTGAGTGTTTGGGTTGTTCACTTTTTATTTTGGTCCTATATTGTATTGATGTGTTAAGTGAAGTGTCACAGAATTTGTTATCGACATTGTATCCTCTCTCTCTCTCTCCATTTCGTTCTGTTCTTTTAAATTGTATTTTTATTAAAGACATAATTGATTGAATTATCCTTGTTTGTACACATTTGTCCTATCTGAGATGGCTGTCCGATTGAAAAGCCTAGTCCTTAGGTATACAACTTGGCGAGTCGGCAGGATTGGACTCTTTTTCTGTGCCTGATCTCATTTAGGATAGTGTAATATGTCTGATGAGAAGCGGGGCCTAGTATAGCTTCTGGGTCAATGATGATGTTCCGTTTATGATGGGGGCTTCATGGGCCCAAAAAAGATTCAAAAGGGGGTAATTGTGGTGGGGGGGTGGAGTTTTAGTAGAATGGAAGTCTAGTCTCAAAGCTATGTTCAAATCTATGCATTACGGGAGACTAAGCAGTTGGATATTGTGCTCTAGTTTAGATGGGAAGCAAAGGGAAATGCAGATTTTGCAGATGAAAGCAAACATACAGTAAAACAAGTATTTGAGAAATTAGAACCTGTATGGAGATAAGACAACTGCCTCACGACCTTTCGCTCCCCTGTTTTTCATGCAGGCAGAAATCAACAGAAAATATTAAGAAATTCTCATTACGCTTGCAAGAATTATTCTCCAGAATGAAGAAACGGGACTCCAGGAGGGATTGGGTGAGGAAGACATTTTAATTCGGGACCAGTTCTTGAGTGATGGTTTGCAGGAGGATGTTGCGCCGAACTACGAGCAAAAGATCTTGTTAAATGATGGGTTGTCTTTTACGATATCCGAGAGAAGCAGTGTTGCGGTTGAGCATTTGAGGGGAAAAGAACTCTACCGTATTGCAGTGTCAAAAAACTCAGTTCAACAAAAGTCTCAGACTGTGGGAAGAAAATGCAATTGAGAAGAGCGTGCTGAACTGCAGAAGGTGACATACAAGGTAAAATGAATGAACTGGACCCAGAGTCTGTTAGGATTGTGATGCTTGGAATTGCAGAGCTGAGATGGAAGAGCATCTATCCCACAGAATCAAAGAGCGAGATGGGTGAGGCCACTCTCATAATAGGATAGAAAGTCCAGTATTCCATAACGTCGACAGTTTAATAGTTATGATCCCCAAAGGAAGCCAATCTGTGACGTTGTCATCTGCCAGGACATATAGAACGCTATTGGAGAGGCCAGTAAGTTCCTTCGATCGAGTTTTAAACTATACGTCCACCTTGTTGGACCCGACGGTGGAGCCATACTAGTCAAGGTCAGAAATACCATTGATGGAGGGGAGTGAATTGGAACAGCCCCATGGTGGAAGTTTTAATGGAAGGAATTACAGTACCATGTCTGCTGGACACAGGTTCTCAAGTTACCATGTTACACAGAGTTTTGAACAACACTTTGGGAAGCATGGAAAATATCTACAAAGACCCTACAGCTTGGCTCTCTTTTTACGTGCTGCTAATGGGTTAGCAATTCCCTATGAAGGTTGGGCTGTGGATATTGAGATTGAAGCAAGAATTTCAACGAGGCATTTTGGTGGTACAAGATCATTGTTTGCCATCTACACCCTGCTGCTTAGGTATGAATATTATTCAGGAGTGTTGGGAGGAATGGTTTCCAAAAGAAACAGACCAGTATAAGCTTCAAGACTGACATGTCTGAATGATTCTGGAAGAAAAGCTTGGGGACAGGTCTTTAAGGTATGTGCTAAGAGGGCTGGGTTTGCAGAATAAAATGGGCCGAGTTGGTTTGTTAGTCACGACTAACCGGCTTTCCCTCTCAAGATTCAGGATTTAGCGACATGCTCATCCGGGAGCCGAGCTAGAAACTGGTCGGGAGGGCAGGGATTACAGCTGTCTAGTGGAACCCTTGGTGGAGCAGCAGTCTTTACTGGTAGGCCATGATTTGAATACCTGTGGAGAATGGGCGACCTTATTTGTGCAGGTTAGAATAAGACGGCGAAACAGTTCTATTACACAGCCATCAGAAATTAGGGGAATTGTTTTAATTCAATCTGAGGAGGTGACTGAAGAACATGTTTTTTATGGGCGCAAATAGAACCAGGAATAGTAGGCGTCACGTAGCCTGCTACAGACTGAAAAGGGTCGTCAGGAGAAAGTGATTGTAATCATGATGCTTTTGATCTTTCAGATGTAGAATTAAAATTGAGGAGCAGCGGGATCAAAAGAAGCAGCTCCTGGATAAATATCGAGCATTTTTTCCACCCATGAAGAAGATTATGGACGACAGATTGTGCGACATCAAACTGAGGACTGGAGATGCTGCTCCAGTCGCGAGGAAGGTATAAACCGGATACCGCCCAATCTTTTTCGGAGAGGTGAAACCCTGTTGCAGAGTATGCTAGGATCTGGATAGTAAGGAGCGCAGCCCTTGGGCTGCTCAGCGCCTGGTCAAAAAAGGAAGCGGGACTCTCGATTTTGTGTCGACTATCAAAGTTAAACCTAGTAACTCACAAAGATGTATCCTCTGCCCAGGATTGAAGGTCTTTGACATCCCTGAGGAAAGCTTGGTTTTCTACATTGGATCTCGCTAGTGGATTCTGGCAAGCAGAGATGGATCGAGATGGGGAAAAGACTGCTTTCACTACTCCCATGGGATTGTTTGAGTTTGAGCAATGGCGCTAGCTTATGTAACGCCCGGCCACATTCCAGCGGCTAATGGAGTGCTGCCTTGGAGAACAGAATTTTGAATCTTTTGCTTATATATCTTGATGATGTTACATAGTTTTATTCTCCAGATTTTGTTTCCCACCTTAAACATCTCGAGGAGTTTTTAGGTTGCAAACATAATGGATTGAAGCTTAAACCATCCCTAAATGTTGCTTACTGAAGAAACATGTGCAGTATCTAGGGCACATTGTGTCCGAGAGGGTGTTCAGGCTGACCCAAAGAAGATTGAGGTTGTCCAGCGTTGCGGAGTTCTCCGACAACTGTAAAGGAGCTTCTCATTTCTAGGCTTTGTGGGGGATACCGGTTATTGGGTTAATTTCCCGGGTCCCAAGTCCCCTCCATGCTTTATTGTGTAATGTGTCGAAGAAAGGAAGAAACCAGGTCAGGGTTTGTTCGGTGGCAGACCAAAGAGTGTGAAACTGCCTTTCAACAACTTAAACAGCTACTTACTGATGCCCCTATCCTGAACTTTGCAGATTTTACAGCTCCGTTCATTCTTTATACGGATCGCAGTAGCCAGGTTTGGGGGCCGTGCTTTTCAGAAACAAGATGGTTGTGAGAGAAGTAATAAAACAGCGAGTCGGAGTTTGCATCCCTCTGAAAGAATGGCGTAATTATAGTTCTTTAAGCTCGAGTTCTTGGCCCTTAAATGGGCTATTACTGAAAAAGTTCAAAGATTTTGCCGGGCTCTCACTTTACCGTCTTCACTGATAATAATCTGGCCCATCTACAGACTGCTAGGTGGTGAGGAGAACAACGTGGGCAGCACAGCTGGCTAATTACCTGCTTTTTGTTAAATACCGACCAGGTAGGAAGCAATGCTAATGCCGATGCTTTGTCCCGATACCCACCTGCTTCAATATTGGCTGAGATGGAAGACCGAGATGGATTGGAGGTTCCGCATTTTGTCTAGATTTATTGCCTGAAGTGGTTAAAGCTTGTTGCCATGGGTGTCAAACTATAGACGGTCAGATAAAATTTTGTGCAGGGGAGAAGTAGGAGAACAACTTTTTTCCCACATGGACTGAAGTGAGTTGCCGAGGGCTCAAAGTAACGATCCAGTGTTGAGTAGAGGCTTTATTTTTTCAGCGGGGTCATCGTCCGATGCATGCAAGAGATCTCAAGAGACGGAAGATGTGTTGAAGACCTTGCCAATGGGATCGATTTATTTTAGAGATGGCGGCTGTAGAGAACTAGGAGGGACCCTCGGGAGCAGGAGTTAAAGCACCAGCTTGTGTTAAGCCTCTTTAGGTCCTCCAGTGTGGAGGACTATCCATGAAAAGGCTGGACACTTTTGAAGCGGACAAGACTTTTGCAGTGGGAGTGCTGCTTTTTATTGGCTCCAATTCCCTTCAAGATATTAATGATGATAGATGTGTCGGCATGTCCTGGAGTCAACAACGGAAGATGCCTGTAAAAGGCCAGATGGAGCCCCTCTTGTGTCCATTCAAACTTCGCTCCATTAGAACTGGTTTGCACTAGATTTGTTGATTTGATGAATGTTCATCCACGGTGTCAGAATGTGTTGGTTATTACTGACCATTTTACTAAGTTTGCCCGGACAGTACCCACCCGAAATCAGACTGCGAGTAACAACAGCGGGAAGCTTTGTGGAAGTATGTCATTCAGCCATTTTGATGTCCTAGTCCGTCTACATTCGATCAAGGGGCCCGAACTTTGAATCTCACCTGATTAAATTGTATCGTTTATATGGAACTGTGAAAGCCACTACCCCTTACCATCCAGCAGGTATGGAAGTTGTGAGCATTTAATCGGACCCTGCTGAACCTTTTAGGACTTTGGAAGTGGAAAAAGAAAGAGCATTGGACGAGTACATTCAAGAGATGGCTCATATAATTAATAGTGCACAGTACTACAGGCTATAATCCTTTCTTTCTGATGTTTGGAAGACATGGGAAGGATGCCTATGGACCTGGCGTGATAAATCAAGATGTTGCTACAGGCGTGGTTCATCAGATGAGTGGTGAAAGCAACACTATAAGCGACTGGAGTATGCTTATGTTACAGCAGGGAAGCAGGCGGAGAAAGCGAGAGATCGGCGAAAAGAACAGTATGATAAGAAGAAGAGGGGTCCCATTGTTACCGGAGAACGGGTGTTGGTTAAGTAGGCAGGGATTTCGTCAGGTGGATGGTGATTATGGGAAACTAATGTACTTGGTGTTAAACAATCAAATCGATATCCCAGTTTATGTTCTTAACCTGAACATGGTGAGGGTAGAGATGGTTTTGCATAGGAACTTGATTCGCCCCTGTCTGCCTCAAATAGAAACCATCTGTGGAGAGAGCACTGGGCCCCGTTGTCCAGGGTGTTGAGGGATGGAGGGAAATGGGAAAATGTTTGGGGTTTCTTCCTTTCTTAGGACTCCCCAGTTGCAGAGCCTCCTCTGGATGGAGAGTGGGGATACTGGCCAAAGAATTGAGTTACCTCCCCCAGTTGACCCTGGGCCCTATGGTGTTGGAGGACCTGTATTGGCTCTTGCTTGGTCTGAACGCATTGCTCGGGGTTATTACCCTCGCGTTTCGGGATTAGACTTTGATTGGTTTTTGTTTTGTTTGGGAATTGTGTCTGTAGATGTGGATATAATTTAATTGGTTGGCGGTCGGGGGGACTGACTAATCAGCAGGGAAGGATGTAAACGGTGCTTACTTATTATATTAGTTTGGGATTCTACCTGTTGGTCCTGGTATTATGACTTTATTGAAACCAATGGCGCCAATATGTTCTGTCAGTTTATTGGATAAATGAGCTGTCTTAATGGACGTGTTGCTTTAAAAGCGGCTGCTGGATGGTGACGGGTTATTGCCTTGATAGAGAGAGGTTGTGTTTGTGAGCGCCAGGAAAAGACAGAGCGCCTTTGTTTGCTTCTAAATTTAGTTAAGTTTTTGTTTTAGCGTTTATTTGATTTGATTGAAAGTGAAATGTTCATCCAATAGGTCGATCCCTTGAGAAGAGTCGTGATCCGTTAATATGCTTGCTGTATGTGGTGAGAATAAAGCAGGTTTGTAGCTGAGAGTTTATGGTTAAATAGATTGTAATATATTAGCTCTCTATTTTTTTTCCTGGCGTAGGGCTACTGTTATTGTTTATGGGTTAATTAAGTTTTATGGTATCTATTAACAGAATTGAAACGTAATTCTATTTTAATTATTGTATTAGTTGGGTGGATATGTTTTGTCTGGGGGTTAATGGAGTGTGAAGGCTTTGGTCTATAGGATTTATCTTATAGTTATTCTTTATGGCACTGTCACTTTGTATACAGTTCATTTTGTAAATTGTGGGACCTTTTTCATTTCAACCATTTTGCTTTGCTGTGTTAATGTTGTTTTGTTTTTTTTTTTGCAAATTGTTGATTTATATTGTGTTCAGGGTGTTATGTTATATGATTTTCCTTTATTTTGATTGTTTGATCTGTTAAATGGTTGTTTTATTTTGTTTGCACTGTGTTGATTTTATCTGAAACTGTGTAATTGAGTGTTTGGGTTGTTCACTTTTTATTTTGGTCTATATTGTATTGATGTGTTAAGTGAAGTGTCGTTTTAGAATTTGTTACTTCGACGGTCATCTCTCTCTCTCTCTCTCCATTCCTTCTGTTCTTTTTAAATTGTATTTTTAAAAGACATACCGATTGAATTATCCTTGTTTGTACATTTTGTCCTATCTGGAGATCGGCTGTCGATTGAAAGAGCCCTTGGGTATTACATATATATATATATATATATATATATATATATATATATATAATTGCCCCGGTAGCCGTATGGAGTCTTGCATGCCCCCGTAGTTACGATATGGAATCTTTCCATCCACCTCCGGTTGTTTCAACCCAGGTTACCCATGCAATTATATATATATATATATATATATATATATTTGCATGCCCGTAGCTAAATGCTTAGTTCGGCTCTGGGCAAACCAAAGCCCATGGCCAGTATATAATTTTTCTGTATGCATTCTTTTCTGTTGAGCACCTACTGACACCGTTAAGCGGTGAGTCTTAGATGCGCCTAATGGATACATTGTTCCAATCAATGCGCCTGAACCTGGTGTGTAATCCAAGGTAACTTCACACTGTTAACACGTTTTTAAGCGTTAATTCACGTTTTAAGTAATACCGTTGTCCCCTTCAGACATGTTAAAGGAGAGATTCGAAATAACATTGAAAACTATGCGTGAAAAATACCATCCTAACTCCTAACATCCAAAAAAAAAAAAAAAAGAAAAAATAACAATAATAACAATAATAACACACATAATAATAATAATAATAATATATTATTATTATTATTATTTATTTCTTAGCAGGCGATCCTTATCAGGGCGACTTACAATAAATAACAAATACATTTCAAGTGTTACAATACAAGTAATACAATAAAGAGCAAGAAATACAATAACTTTTGTTCAAGCAA
Organism: Huso huso; assembly: GCA_036884735.1. NCBI lineage: Eukaryota > Metazoa > Chordata > Actinopteri > Acipenseriformes > Acipenseridae > Huso > Huso huso. The sequence goes on from JAHFZB010000953.1 coordinate 7,566, forward strand.
AGTACAAGTGTGACAAACCACAATTCAATAATGCAGCAGATACAGTGATAGTTACATCGGGATATGATTAAGTAGTGATAGTTACATCAGGATGTGATTAAATACAAAGTACTACAGGTTAAACACTTGTGAATTACAGTATTCTACGAAGTACAGGATTAAATGCAGTAAATAGGGGTGATAAAGAGCAAATTAAAGCACATTTTACATGGGGGTGAAGTAAGTGTCCCAGGATACAACAGAGGAGTTTACAGGTGCTGTTTGAAGAGGTGAGTCTTGAGGAGGCGCTGAATGTGGTCAAAAATTCGGCAGTTCATCTATAAAGGTTATTCCACCATCATGGAGTAAAGGGTGAAGGAGGGGTTCTGGAGGCAGGGAGCCGGGAGGTAGAGCTAGGGAGCTTTTGGGGTGCAGGAGTGCAGGGGAGGTGAGAGGGGGGTGTAGGGAGACATGGGTCCCTGAGGTAGCTGGGTGCAGTCTGGTCAAGGTATCTGTAGGCTAGTAGAAGAGTTTGAACTGATGCGAGCGTGATCGGGAGCCAGTGAGCCGAGCGGAGTAGTGGAGTAGCGGGCGCTATGCTAGGCAGAGAGAACACCAGGGCAGCAGAGTTCGGGATGAGCTGGAGCGACGGTGGCGGACGAGGGAGGCCAGCCAGAGGGAGATGCAGTAATTAGGGCGGGAGAGTACCAGGGCCTGGACCAGGAGCTGGGTAGCATAGTTGGTGAGAAGGGTCGATTATATATTATATATATATATATATATATATATATATATATATATATACAGAGCATAATTGTACGCCCCGGTAGCTACGGGATATGGAGTCTTGCATGCCCCGGTAGCTACGATATGGAGTCTTTCCATCCACCTCCGTTGTTCAACGGAGGTGTATGCACATACTTATATATATATATATATATATATATATATATATATATATATATTTATATATATATATATATATGCCCCGTAGCTAAATGCTTAGTTGGGCCTGGGCAAACCAAAGCCCATGGCAGTATACAATATTTTTCTGTATGCATTTTTCTGTTGAGCACTCACTGACACCCGGAAACGGGTGAGTCTTAGGTCGCCCGGGATACATTAGTCCAAATCAATGCGCCTGAACCTGCTGTGTAATCCCAAGGTAACTGCTCACTGTTAACACGTTTAAGGCGTTAATTCACGCATTTAAGTAATACAGTGTCCCCCTTCAGACATGTTAAAGGAGAGATCGGAATAACATTGAAAACTATCTTGTGATGGCTACTATCCTAACTCCTAACATCCAAAAAAAAAAAAAAAAAAAAAAAAATATATAATATATATATATATATATATATATATATATATATATATATATATATATATATATATATATATATAATTGCATGCCCGGTAGCTGCAATGGGAGTCTTGCATGCCCCGTAGCTTCACGATATGGATCTTTCATCCACCTCCGTTTAAACGGAGGTCTATGTACTAGATATATATATATATATATATATATATATATATATATATATATATATATATATATATATTTGCATGCCCTGTAGCTAAATCTTAGTCTCCTCCTCTGTCCCACCTCTGGACCTCTCTGCTGCTGACACTGTTGATCACTCTATTCTACTATCATCTCTTGCTGACCTGGGGATCTCTGGCACTGCTCTCAGCTGCCTCCTCCTACCTCAACCTTCTGCCACAGGTAACCTGGCGGAGCAACCTCCACCACCTCACCCTCTCTTAACTGGAGTCCCCAAAGGGTCACCCTTGGTCCTCTCCTGATACTCTCTCTACACCCCGCTCCCCTGGAGCCCCCTCATCGCATCTATGGTTTCTCATACCATTTCTATGCTGATGATGCTCAGACCTTTCCTCTCCTTCCCCACCTCTGAGCTCCACCATCTCCTCATCATCTCTGCCTGTCTGCCTTCCCTCCTGGTTCACATCACCTCCAACCTCCTAATCTGACCTCCTTTTCTTTCCCTCCTCCTCCCCTCCTCTGATCTCTATCTCATTTCCTCTGGAATCCACCACTCTCTCCTCTTCATCCAGCCTAAAACTTGGAATCACCCTGGACCCTCTCTCTTATTCCTTTACACATCTCCACTCCTGGCACACTTGCCGATTCTTCCTGAGCAACATCGAGAAAAATCCGACCCTTCCTCTGCTTCTTTCCACCCAGCTCCTGGTCCAGGACCTGGTACTCTCCACTTCAAGACTACTGCACAACTCCCTCCTGGCTGGCACTCCCTGGATCCGCCACTTACCGGTCCACGCTCCAGCTCATCCAGAACTCTGCTGCCAGCCCTGTTCTCTGCCCTCGCCGCCCACGCCACTCCACTACTCCGCCTCCACTGGCCTCGACACCGCCGCATCCAGTTCAAGACTTGTACTAGCTCACAGATGCCTGACCAGACTGCACCCAGCCACCTCCAGACCCTCATCTCTCCCTTGGCCACCCCCCACTCCCACCTCCCGTCCGCCTGCACTAGAAGACTAGTTTTCACCGCCACGCCCCCCTGCCTCCAGAGCCCGGCCCCTTCCACCTTGCTCCACAGTGGTGGAATGACCTTTCCCATGATGTCAGGACTGCCCAGTACCTGACCATTCCGGCGCCCCCCAAGACTCACCTCTTCAAAGAGCACCTGTAGAACCCTCTGTTTGTATCCTGGGACACTATCACCCTTCATGTAAATGTGTGTGTTTATTTTTGCTCTTTATCTGCCCCCTATTTTACCGCATTTAATCCTGTACTTCAGAATAATGTAATCTGCCAAGTGTTTAACCTGTAGTACTTTGTATTTAATCACATCCCGATGTAACTATCACTATTTAATCATATCCTGAGGTAACTATCACTATTACCTGCTGTATTATTGAATTGTGGTTTGTCAAACTTGTACTTTACTTGAACAAAAGTTATTTAATTTTCTTGCTCTTATTGTATTACTTTGTATTAACGCTTTGAAATGTTTTTGCTCTGATTGTAAGTCGCCCTGGATAAGGGCGCTCTGCTAAAAAAATAATAATACTAATAATAATAATAATAATAATAGGGTTAGGATTAAAACAAAAAACACAGCAGCTGGTGAAAACCAGTAACCCTCCACAACCTCCCACTCATTTCAAGACAGGGCCAGTCCAAAGGCCAGAGGGTTTCTACACCCTGTTGCTTTTTTAACTGGGTTGAACTTGTTTATTAAAATGTAAAAAATGAACCCTAGTACATTTCCAAATAACTAATTTTTACAGTTCTGATGGAGCCATTCCAATTATAATCTTGCTTCTGCTCCTTAAATTAATTTTATTTAAAATCCTTTAGCTGCAGTGTTCACTTGTTCCCTTTGTGCTGCTTATAATAATTACTAAGACTGCTATTTCCTACAGTTACCAATATGTGTGTCACCAGTGCTTATGGTTATCAGGTTGTGAAGGGTCATTTTTTGAAAGTTAAACTGTTGTGTACAATACATGTTTTTTTTAGATTCGTTGGGAAATAAAAGCGTTTATGTTTTTGGCAATTTTAGCAGTTTAGCGCAACCTTTAACTGAAATTATATTTATTTATTTATTTTACAATTTTTGCTATTTGGTTCTTCTTTTAAACCAGAGTCACCCTTGGTATCAATGTGATACCTATTAATTCAAGTGCTCCCAAGAAATCCAAGAAAACTCTACTGTAGTACAATAGTTTTCATGTCCCCACAAAATAGTCTGATCCTAAATATATCTAAATAATTTAAAACCATTGCCAATCAGACCAGATAGATAAAACATCTAATTTGTTGCAATCATACCAGCCAGTAGCTGTTTCATTGCACAGCACTCGAGGGATATCGCACTATATGGAGCCATGACGGAGGCACTAGGACAGATCAAGCACTGATCAGAAACATACACCCTGACCCCCTAAAAGAACACATTAAATCAGCAAGATTAAACATTAATTTAATTGCAAACCAGGCATTTGTGTTTTTGTGAACAGTGCCTACCATTCCCAGCACTGTACTTTATTTAGAATTCACTACATATCTTTCCAATTTGCTTTTTCTGCATCTAGAGAAGACCTAGATTTGAGATGAAAGGAAACATCCCAGTCAGTCTGATCTGTTCATTCTGGGAGACTGGAGCTGGCTCAGTTGCTTTAACTTCTCTGGTTTTAATTAGTAATGCATGAACACCGAGGTTGCTGACCAGGCTAACAGCCAGCCAGTCAGAACTATGACAGTCAACTAAGAAGAAGAAACAAAAAGGAAACCAAGTAGAGTTACAAAAGAAAATTATAAAAATAAGAGGAAGCACAGTATAAAATGAGAAAAAGAAAAAACCACAAATTACTAAAGAGAAATATAACAGAGGAAGTATCTCTGCAAAAAAAAGCAAATAATTGACCAAAATACTGACTGCTTCTGCCCTTTATTTTATGCAGATACTAGACTACAATAACAAGGTAAGAAGGTATGTAGGAGGAGTGGTTAGGGCTCTGGAATTTTGACCGAGGGTTGTGGGGTTCAAAAAGCCCAGCTGACACTGACACTACCGAGAGCAAGGTATTTTACCTCGATTGCTCAGTAAAACCCAACCCTATAAATGGGTAATTGTATATGTAAAATAATGTGATATCTTTAACAATTACTAAGTCGCCCCTAGATAAGAGGTGTCTGCTAAGAAATAAATAATAATAAAAGTATATTAATAAACATAGGTAAACCCAGGTAAATTATTATAAATGCATTGTATAACCATGGGAGCATGGATGTAAAAACTGCAGAAATACTGTGGTTAAAACAGGAGTAAAGAATGCTTTTAAACTTTTTAAAAGTTACCAGGATGAAAATGATACAAAGTGAATCTAAAGTTGTTTTTTTATTTTGTTTTGTTTTTTTTATGCAGATGTAAGAATAGTGCCCAGTAGGTCACCAGCTTAGTCACTACATTAGAACCACTTGCAATCCATGTGTCACAAGCAGTTTTGCTTTATCAATGTACCAGCATGCTAGTTGTTCTTTGATTTACTTTGGCTTCTTAGTGCAGACAGAGATGTCTCTAGGCGAAATCACAGATCTCATTGTGGTTTTGTGGTTAAAGCTATAAGAAAGAAATAAACGAAACTCATATTACTATTACTATTAATCTGGGGCCTAGGCTATAAAAAGCTGAAAATAAGATGTTTAGTATTAATAAAGTCCTTATATTAGCCTTTACACAGTGGCGATGATACTGCATTAAAGACTTGTAGTAAGGATAATATATTTTTTAGAATATATTTTTCACCAATGGTTAAATGGGTACAGATCTGTCACACAGCAAGCTGTAAAGCACATACTTCATCAGGAGGCTCCTCTTTCTGAACTGTTCCTCCACAGCTAGTAAAGCTGGTAGATTTCAGAGTTGAGGAACTTTGTTTTGGATCTTGTGCGCCTCTATATCGTCCTAGTAAACACAGTAAACGAATGAAATCAGAACACAATCTGTGGTTGTACTTTAAAACATTTCACTGTGAGCTCTACTACTTATTAAGAGCACAGGTTTGACCCCTGAATCACTGCTTTTTCTTTGCTTTCATAATTGTACTCCTTTTTTTTGTACCCTATAAACACTGTTTGAAAATCGCTGGGACACGTAAAAAAAAATGTCAATTAATACACTGTACAAAAACAATATACTTTGTTTTGTTCTAATAACAAAGAATAGAAGAAAAAATAGTTGGCCAACTGATCAATGCGTTCGAATTATTATTTGACTTTATATGGTGGTTAAGTTTTGCTAATAAGCCAGATAACCGGTCTCCCTAACTTTATCCAGAGAGTGTACCCCCCCCTCATGCCTAGTAGCCTGGGGTTACACAGGGATCTTTTTTTTATACAGTATGTTTATGTTATTATAAATAATTTTGCTGTTCATTGTAACATCACATCAACACTGTGCAAGCCCTGACCCATAGAGTACAAAATCGCAGTAACGATACAAAGTACAGTCCCGGTCTGTCGTATCGATCCGTAAGATATGACACCATCATTACCCAATGGACCTGTGCCATGTGTGACTCTACATGTCTACCAACTGAATGGTACTTGGAACTGACCAATGCACATTTTATTATGGGTCTAAAACGGTAAATTCAGCTTTAGCAGGTCAAAATTTGTACTGCGCTGTCACTTCACATAACTGCCCAGTTTAACCATAGTAAATAAAAAGAAAAGTAAAGGATTCATAAAATTACTGTACTGTTAAAAGCGTGCATCCTTGTTGTTGTTTATGTCTCAGGTTAACACACACACAATGTAAAAAAAACCTGTCAGATTACTTTGGCATACACTGAGAAAGCACGTTAAAAGAACTGTTTGGAATGCTGTTTTGTAAATTGAGAAATACTGTACCAGTGCTTGTGCCAGTTTCTTTCCACAGATTTTTTTTGTAGAGAATACATGCTGTGTCGTACTTTGGTGTTTTAGGCACACTGGATGTACCTGACGTTGTTCATTTATAATGCCCCTAATGCTAATAAAGAAACTACAATATACTAAAACGACTTCCTCTGAGATACAATATTAGCATATATTCGCTGGACCCTGGATAGTTCTACTATAAATGAATCATTCTTAGACTGGAGTGGCAAACAGTAATTGTGTGTCTGCTCAATGCTAATAAAAGCTAGTTAAGATGTCATGTTGCCAATGCTGTGGACGCAGAGAGGTGCAGAATACCATTATGTGACACCCCAGCAGTGAAATATGGATCAGTTACTTTACTGCTTTTTCACATCATGCAAGATTACATGGGTGGTCAAACAAAACCAAAAAAAAGAGGGTTTTATTTTTCTGAAACAAGATTGGCCCGTAGTTCCCATGGCTGTAATGTAAAGTAACTTTAAAATAACCTGAGGTGCTCCAATCTTCTCCTGCAGCCTGCAGGGTCTCTGTGCCCATGGAGGTTGGCTCGGGCACGGCTGGGGGTCATCTTGCAGGCGGCCACCTGCTTTCCGGAAGAGCTTGAGGATGACTTCCCGTTGGCGTTGTTCTTCTCCATCATGAGCTGCCGCGTGCTGCTGCAGCTCATTCACTTGGCAGTCCAGCATGGCCAGCCGCTGCTCCAGCTCCTCCTTGTCTTTGAGCAGGGCTCCAGGCGCAGTCCAGGTCAGCGTGCACCCTCTTTGTGCCGCACCAGCTGTAGCCGCTCCCTGCTCCCTGCCTGCCAGGAACTGTTTGCCGGTCCTCTTCTCCTGTGCTGCCTCCAGGGCCTTGAGAAGGAGTCGCACCAGCTCCTGATTTCAAACAAAAACACTATGGTTGCATTTTACTCTTAAAGGTGAAAAGCTCGCGAGCTGTGTTGAGGTCCTAAATAGAATTATACTGTAGGTGGTCCCTGAATAATGCACTCTGTATTTTTTTGAAATCTGAACCAGGTGGGATCAGACCTGTTCCAGATTAGTGATTTGTTTGAGTACTGATAATAAACTGTACCATACTAAAAAAATGCCTGGTATAGTATTTGTTTTAGGTTTTGATTCTGTATTTCCTGAAAAATTGTAATATCCTTTGGATAAAAAATACTGTTTTACTTATCATATAAGAACGGCTATTAACATCATGCATTTAAGTTATGGCTATGGCTACAGGTAAATTCAAATAGTCTGCTGTACAATGCAATAGTCTGCACAATGCAATTTTCCTAAAAACAGCCTGTTGCGGTGTTTAAAAAAAGTGCATATCGAGAGAAAAGGCTCTGAGCACTGCCCTATATTATAAAAGTGGCTTAAAAACCAATTATCAGACATTATTTATTATTACTATTTTGTTTATTTTGAACACCTTTATCCAAGGCTGACTTTACAGAGACTAGGGGTGGAACTATACATCAGCTGCAGAGTCACTTACAACAACGTCCCACCTGAAAGACGGACCACAAAGGAGGTTAAAGTGATTCTGAGACAGGGTCACAGTGACTCAGTGGCTGAACTGGAATCTGAGCCGGGGACCTCCTGATTACAAGCCCTTTTCTTTAACCACTGGACCACACAGCCTACTATTTCAATAACAATGTCCTTTTTTTGCAATTATAAAAGATGAATTCAATTAGAGAAGTTTTTTAGAAAAAGACCAGCAAAATGACTGAAAATTCTGCACACTGCCTGCTGGTGGTCATTTTCAAACCATTCAGGAGATCGAAACAACTTGTGTGTTTTAACAGGCTCAAAAAAGACCTTGTTTTTGCAGTTTGTTTGTACTCTGAAAGAAGAAACAATGATAATGCAAAGGAAGTATAAACATGGGAAATACAATCCCAGTATTACAATAATAATGAGCAATGGTGTCTTGTAAAAGTGGTTTCATAAAGGTCCAGGATAACCGTGTCTTTTAATCGCACACAAAAAACTAATGATAAATAAAGTCAAAATGCACATGCAGAATAAATTCTGTGCACAAATAAAGGTGTGTCCTGTTGGTCTAATTTTAGCTCAAATATACAATTGCTTCAAACTCTTGTATGTTGCAGATCAGGCATTTGAGCACCGCGTTAAAGTCGTATGGGTTATTAACAGGAAACAAGAAGGCAGCGATGATTAAAAGTTTATGTTTTGGGAAGCAAATAAAATATGCTTATTGCTCATAAATGTAAAAGGAAGTTTTGTGACCATACAGGCAAAAATATAAATGTCTTTTATCATCATAAGATACAGAGGTCATGAGCGAAAACCAGAATTGCATTCAGGAGCTCTATTGTGACTGTTTTAGATCTAGCTAATGCAGAAACAATTCCTGCACAGGGCACAAATTACCTTGACTTCCTGACTCACCCTGCACACCATGCACTCATGTTTTAGCTGTTGAGCCTCGGGGCCCAGATTTTTGTATTTAATACACTTGTACTGTATATGTGTTGATGACAAAATAAAAAAATTCTACATTGTAACCTTTGTGGATTCATAGGAAGACAGTAGTACAGCACAAGAGTTTCAGTTACAGACAATGAAGCAACAACAGACTCTCTTCACTTTCCAGAAGTGCCCCAACCCCTATTTTATATACACAGCTACTATAGAACATCATCGCCACCATGTTTTATAACAATTTGGATTATCAGCAATACCCAGTTATCACACTTTTTAAAAAGCTCTCCTGTTAGGTAATGCATGAGTTATTCTGCTAAATGCGTTTGCAACTTCACACAATTCAGTGACACCTTAGCCAAAGAGGAAAGAAAATGCGTAAGCAACCAATTTTGTGGTCAGCACAGTACACGGGTTTCTTGACGGTGCATAGAAAAAGTTAAGACATCACACAGTAAATACAGTAGATCAGTACTTAATCAGTTTAGGCAAATTATTGCTGCGGGTCTTGGATTTGAGTTTGTATTACTTGTGTAACTGCTTGAATAAATCCACTGTTTCTGTCTTATGTTAGCTCATACCATGCTTATTATAGATACAACATCATATTTAAATACTATCATACAACTTTATAAAGGTTTACCACTGTGTTTTTGCACAGTATTTTTACAGTTTTTCCCATGCTTTCCCATTGATTAGACTGTTGTTTTTTCACAGTGTACCCTGGCTTCCATGTTTGCATTAATATGCTTTACATACCTAGCTGGTCTTTACAATGCTGACCTATGCTGTACCACTATGCTTTATGATTTTACTATGGGAAACATTTATAAGGTTCAATCATTCATTGTACAAGTGCTCACAAGACATATTATTTAATAACTCAGTTATCAGTTGTTATGTGCTTAAATATGCTTCAGTCACCCAAAACCAAACATATACCTTTTGTGACTTGAGGCTCCTCAGTGGCGTGAACACCTCGTGCTGGAGTCTGATAGTTTGTCACGGGGCTCCCCTCCTTTTCCTGACACCTTCTCCCAGAAGGCTGAAGAGAATCGGTCATTTCTTCTCCCTCTTGTTCATGCTGCTTGATGGAGAACTCTTTTCTCCAGTCTTGCTTCCGCGCAGACTCGTTTGTAACTGAAGAAACTGAAGAGCTGAAAGGACTGTAGGTGCTGGGGATGTCAGAGGTACAGAAGGTGCTGGAGGAAGAAAAAAACAAAGAAAGCATTTGAATGCATGAATATTTATTTAATATATATATATATTTTTTTTTTTTTTCTTAAACTTGCTGGTTCTTTATTTTATTCTGAGCCACCACCTGACAATATACCCTTCATAATCATTAAACAAAAAAAGAAAATAATGATTATTTTCTGGAATTCAAATTTGTTATACACACAAAATCATCATAGAACCCATAGTACCGATGTTAATTCTAGGGTGCTAGCCAAAACTACAATTTGCTGCAGTAAAAGAAAATAGTTGTTAAAAAAGAGCTGTTGTTTTCAATGAAGGTGAAATTGTGAGCTATCTAGTGAGCGTTTTCTAGAAATTTCTTAAAAAGGCTTTATTGACACTCATTCTTTATCTCATTAACAAGCTTTACCCCTGCATGGTTCACCTTTTAGGAACAGGAAACCTCTGCACATTTATAACAGCAGAAGAGTTCTTACCCTGCATGAGAAGAATGTAATAGTTTCAGAGCCACTGTGGTGGTCCCCGCATTGAACTGATCCCAGACATAGACAAAGCAGAGACACAGACTTTGCAGGGCAGTTTCCTGTCAACTGAAGGAGACGCACCTGTTGTTTCCCCAGTATCTGTGTCACAGGATCCTCACAGGGGACAGTCTTCCGACACTGAATCTGTCAAAGTTGAACACTCCCGCCAGCTCTAGAGCTGGCTTGTTTCCACAGAATGTGAGGACTGTGTTCCTGTAAGGGCAAGGCAGAGGAAACACAAACTGACTTCTGAAGGCAAAGTACAGAGAAAACAAGAAACTAAATGCATAGAAAACAAACACAAACACACAAACCAAAGTGAGTACACAACAAAAACAAAATCCAAAGCTCAACTGGTTGCTTCTCTTGCCCTGAGCAGCTGCCTGGATAGGGCTGACTAGTTTACATAACAGGTTTGAATAACTATAAATTTTCAAATACAAAATGACCTTGGATAAAAAGCACATGTTGCTTCCCACTAGTGAAAACTTTTGTTTATTAAATAGAAGCCAAGGAATATATTTTGGTTAAAAATATTTGGCTAGCAAATCATGAAGCACCGATACTGCCTAGCCATTGCCATTTGATTTTGGTACTTACACTGTAATGTAAAGAGAGCCATTTAATTCGGTGTGTTTTCCCATTAAGAGGCGCAAAAAACAAGGTATGCAGGTAGTGTGTCTTACTGTATGTCTCTGTGATGGGGTGCTTGAGGGAGAGCTTTTGCAGTGCATTTGTTGCGCCCGCGGGTCTGGCAGACGGGCTGGAAGCTTCTCCGGCCTTCAGGCCTGGGGGTCTTTAAGAGCACAAGCATCTCAACTGCCCATCCTTCAAACAAAATTGCACATTTCATACATATTCATTTATCATGTGGAAATGCCATTCTAATGTACTGTAATACATTTGCACTTTACTTGCTGGACTTCATGGAGTTGAAATATAATTAAATGATTGAATATACAAAATGTATTATTTGGTTCCATTCTCCGGGATTTCCAAAAGCTGTAGATATATGTATGTTTAGTGAATGAAAATTTCCTTCCTGCACCTTTTGCTTGGAAAGTTTCTGGCAACATTAGAGATGTCTCACTCTGGCAGCTGTCAGAAACGGTGTTTTAGGCTGTGTTGTTTAAGCTGCTGTCTTAAGAAAGTACAGGTTAAAAGTATGTCATTCTTATACCAGAAGACAAGAGTCATTGTAAATACTGGGTCTATTTTATACATACATGAGGTGCATATACATCTTGCCAGCTTTAAACCTGTATACAGTGCTGTGACAGAAGCCGCAGTGGTTCTGGTGATAAAATCTTCCTCCGACCTGTGAGGCGCTAAAGAAGCAGGAGAAGTATCTGGAAAGAGCTGGCCTGACAGTTCGTTTCGGGGACGAGAAAGTGGGTCAGCCTGGAAGGCGAGACTCTGTTGTAAGACGTATTGATTTGACCGATGCTTGAGGGCAGCTGCAAGTAATAAAACGCTGCAACCGTTTACTAGATATCATCGCGGGATTACATATAGAGAACCAGATAGCATGTTCTTTTCCTTCGTTTGGGTTAAGCCAAGGACCGAGAAAAGAGACGGTATAGTGAAGTGCTATTACTCTGTAAAGAGTTGGTGTGTGTGTGTGTTTTGTTTGTTTATTGCTGTACAATAACTGTCTGTGTTTTGAAACCACCAGACAGCTAAAGCACATCGGGCTGTATGGGCGGCACAAGCGGATCACACCACCTCACAACTGTCACCGAATAAAAGTAATATTCACTCACCACTTTGAGCTGCACGCACCCGGACAGATGGGCGTTTGTTTCTTTATTCAGGACTGTAACCTGTCGTTTCATCCGCGCTCTACACATACATTGTGCGGGCTGTGTACAGTCGCTAGACCAGGATTTAAAATAAATAAAAAACATTTGTCACTGGATTACCGTTGTCTGCCTGTCCCTCCTGCACGCATCACCGCTACACCTGTTCCCATACTAACACTTTTTGCACACGTGGTGTCAGACTACGGGATCATGGTTGCATAGCAGCACTGGGAACTGCTGCAGGCGCGCTGGAAGCAGGCGCGGCGCATGAAGGGAGAGAAAGGAGGGGAGGCTACGGCGCTCATTGAGCAGGTGGGCTGGCCGTTGCTGCAGCGGCGACCCTACCACAACACCTTGATATCGCCCCGAAGGCGCGAACTGTGAAGATGTCGTGGAGGATGACCCGGGCGTGTTGGTGGCGTTCGGCGTAGCTGGCGGCAGCGGGGAG
>JAHFZB010000954.1:0-20347 GCA_036884735.1 Huso huso
ACAATTGTACTTCCAGTTACATGTTAGTGGCTGGGTTGGAGAGATGGATCGAAGTCACCCAACAGGACAGTCGGGAATTAGACAGAGGGAGGGAGGTAGATAGTCGGGTTCATCCAGAAAGTGAGTGTGAGGCCCAGGGCGGTACAGAACAATGAGCAGGGTTGACGGGGAAAGGTTGGGTTGGACTAAAAATTCAAGGTATTAGTGAGATGAGATGGAGGGGACCCAGAAAAAGAGTAAGGAGGAGAGAGGAAGACCGATCCACCTCTCCCAAATCCAGTGAGGCGGGGTATGGGACAGGGCGTAGAGAGAGGACAGGGCATGGGAGTAACAGAGTGTTATCAGAGGGGACAGGTTTCAACCAGGGCAAGAAATCGAGGCGAGAGGTGGGCAAAGGCAGATGAAATCAACTTTGGTAGCAGAAGGCGGTTCCAGAGTGCACCAGAGGGAGTGTCGGGAGAGGCAGAGAAATGAGGTTAGAGGGGTTGGAGAACATGGCGGAGGAGGGCAGAGGGCGGACAGGAGGACAGAACAGGGATGTGAGAGAGACGGTGCCAGCAGGGCCGGCTTAGGCCAAAAAGGCACAGTAGGGCAGTAGGGTGGAGGTACAGACCTGGCCCCAGATAGCTTCTTCTAGAGCCCTGGGTTTGTCCTAATAGAATAGCGTCTTAAGCGCCCAGGCCTCCTGCTGGGCTCCAGCTAGACTCAGCCTCTTTGTTGAGGCTCTTGGGTTTCAGGCGCAGAAAATGAGCAGCAATATATAAAAAAACAACTGCGTGGAAACCAATCAGATAGCAAATCAGCTTCTATTCAATTAAACCACTCTTGCCCCAATCACACCAACTCAGCTGCGTTCAAACACCACCTTACAGGATTACCAAATGTAGTTAATTAAAAAGTACTTGAGGCAGGAACTTGCCTATCTGCTTCAGTCCTGGTTCATAGACTGACCATATTGCCCACCCTTAAATGGGTTTCCACCTCACTTTAGGGACTGGCACAACACTAACTGCTCTGGCGGCAATACTTTTACACACTTCAAAGGATGCACCCTACAGGAGGCTGTGTGGAGACCAATCAAATGCAAACAACTCTCTGGGATTGACAACCCTCCTGATACATTACAAATTGCAAAATCACCTTATTATTCAAATAACCACACTACCTGTTTTGAAATGCCTTACACTTCTCCCTAAATTGAAACACCAATAAATGTTAAAATGGCATTCCACTGTGATCAATATCATTATTCCCCAAGTAAAAGTGCAGTTATTTGACTGTGCAGCATCTTTAACATAGCAAAAGGTACTTTGTCAGAGGTACTCAACTTCATGAAGTACCTTTCTATGAAAGAAGTCAGACCATTTTTAGAGCTTTAGGATACTCAATGCCCAAGGAAAAATAAAGAGAAAAATACATTCAACAGCAAGGGTGATATCCATTTCCTGGACAATAATCACTGGTATCTCAATTCCATCAACACAAACGAGATGTCATCTGCTGCCAATGGGGTTTGTTGTTCCCTTTGAAAACGATAGTTATGCGTAGGTGATGGTGGTACATATAGATTTTAAAATAATAATAATTAATAACTTATTCAACAATGAATATATTTGGCTACAAATGATTGGTAAAATATTTGTTTAAAATTATGTGTAATTGTACTTCAAAGCAGCATCTCTCACCATACCCACAAGCAGTGGCGGCTCTCGTGTGGTGGGGCTGTGCTACTTTAAAGGGATTGTTAATTGCTTCACAAGTCTCCCTCTATAATTCATTATGTTAAATTTATGGTACAAATTAAGAGATACCTTTAAATATATTTAACAGATATCTTAAATATTTCAAAATATCTCAATTTAGTTGGAAGATATCTTAAAATATTTTAAGATATTTGGAAATAATTTCGGAGATATCGTAACATATTTTGGGATATCTCAAAATGGTTTACAGATATCTGAATTAATTTTGAGATATCTCAAACTCATTTGAGATATCTCTAAATGATAATTTGCTTTGTACCAACATTAAATACATCAATTCAGTTAAAGCTACATTCTAAAAGTAGAGCCCAATTAACTTACTTGGTCAACAACAAACAACAGATTTTCCCTCTCTCAAAAACAAAGCTGGCAACAGCAACAATGCAGCATTCATTCTCAGTCCTAAAAACAAATAGGGTATCAATCATACACAAAGTAGAAACTACACGAAGAGTGTTGAGTAACTCTGGTCTGAGAGGTACAGGATCTGTGGCTTTTAATACCAGTATTACCAGTATAAAAGCAAATAGAGTAGAATTAGCAGTGAAAAGTTTAATAACAGTTTAATAAGCAGTTCTCCAGATATATGCAAAATGTAAGTGACATACAAGACGGTTGATTAACAGAAGTACTGTGTAGACACATCCCATGTTTCCAGAATCTAATATTAACTTAAGCAGCAGTGTGGAGTAGTGGTTACTTGGACTCTTGACCGGAGGGTGGTGGGTCTCAATCCCAGGTGGAGGACACTGCTACTGTGCCCATGAGCAATACTTTACCTTGGTTGCTCCAGTAAAAACCAACTGTATAAATGGTAGTGTATGTAAAAAATAATGTGATATCTTGTAACAATTGTAAGTCGCCCTGGATAAGGGCGTCTCCTAGAAATAATAATAATAATAATAATAATAATAATTAATAATTCTGATGCTCTCAGTTACATTCATAATTCATTGTTGCTAAACTGCACAGATAAAGAATAGTTTAAATGATTTAAAGGTACCTAAAAAAACACAAGACTGTAGCTCTCAGGACCAGGACTGACCACCACTGATACAAATATTGTATGGATTGGAGCAAAAAATGTTAAGAACAGTATCAACAAAGTTTCTAAAACCTGTTTATGCAGGTTTTGGCATTAATTTTTATGCCCGTGAGGTTAAATACCAGCTATCTTCCCCCATGAAATATTATGCTCGTGTACGAAATGAAGTTGCATCATGTTCTGTTTAATAGTTATTTATAGATCCTATTCTGAGATAGGTCAAAACAATTTGATGTACAATAAATATTTCTTATTACCATTTTCCTGTGTCTTATCTGAAGCATCTTCAATGTAGGACATCACATTAGTTAGAGGCCCACTAGAGTCTGAAAATAGGATCTACCATTCTGGATAGGCCACTCGACAGGTTTCCCGTTCAAGTTTACTCCAAAACGTAGTTCTACTTCGTGCAACAGCTAAAATACAGATGGTAAGTTATTATTATATTTATTTATTTATTTATTTATCAGATGCCTTTATCAAGCGACCCTACAGAGCTGTAAAAAGTTGAATAATTGAGTTGAATAATTACAAATAATGTAGTTAAAAAAAATCAATAAATAAAACTAAATCAAACTAAATTGAATGCGAGCAGAAAAGAAGTTGCATGGAAAAACCAGGAGCACTGGAGTTTTGTAAGCTGGACAGGTGGATTGCTGATGCAGAAAGGTTACCTAGGAGGACTAATTAAGTGATTTATACATGCTTATAACTAAAAATATTAATTTCTGATCAATCACATAGTAGAAAAAACTAGTACCTACCAGTTTTAGGATGCTTTAGGAATGGAAACAGACCAAGGACTTCTTCAGTTGACTTCTTCTCCATCATTCTTTCCCAAGTGTGTTACAATTCTATTCATGCTGTCACATATGGCTTCCAATGTTCTTCTCAATTTCATTATTTCTTTTCTTATGAGTCAAGTGTTTTGCAATATATGCTCGTCTTCTCCTGGGAACTCCTCCTTTGCATCTGCAATATTTACCATAACGTTGAGTAATTCAATACTTCTGATCAGACATTTACTGCATGTATTCTCTGTGCTTTTCTTTTACTCTGAGAAAATGCAGAAAGATCAAGTACTGTCCAAAATAATGCTCTAATAAACTACACAATCACATGTATGCACATATATAAATATAATTATATAAATTAAAATAAATAATTTGAAATGTACTGTTTCAATCTATTTCTATCAATGCAGATAAAGTTGAGCTTATGAATTCTCTTCTCTTTTTCATGAGCGGTTGCTGTTGCTCTGGTGCAATTAAAACGCTTCCTTCCTCGACAACGCAAACTTTTTTCATTCTTCTAAATCTCCACTGAACCAAGTGACTTTCTCTTTTTTAGTTGTTCTCAGTATTTCAAGTAGGTAGCCTGGAAACAATGATAGAAAGTTAAACCTATGTCCATTATTATATGGCTATAAAAATACATATCAACTAGTAAAAATATATTTAACGCACCATAAAATTTTGACAAATTAATGTTTATTTGGCTAATTCTTATATGAATATAACTACCAAATTTACACTCATATCCAGTTTGGCTGTCGTCTTAGAAATCTGTTACAGCACAAAGTACTTAGCACAGTACGGTACATTATGTGGTCTGGATAACTAAATATACAGATTAGAACATTATATATATATATATATATATATATATATATATATATATATATATATATATATATATATATATATATAATTAAAAAAAAAAATATGTATTTGAAAAATGAAATACAGCTGCATTTTACAGTTATTGATTGCCCTTCTGCATAACCACGACTTCAAAAATGAAAACTAATAAAATAAACATTTCAAAGAAAATATTGTGTAACCAGCTGCGAACTGGTTATAGCCCTACATACACAATTGTAAAATCAAATAATTATTTATAAAAATAACATAAAAGAAAAATAACTCCGTTCCACAATGTAACGGAATACGCATTCAGGAAACATGCTTCTAAAGCCCCCATATTAGCACAATCCACACAGATGTAACGCTTATCAACTTGTGCATTTACCATACTGCTCTTTCACACTGGGCACAGCTATCAATTTTATTTGTATTTGCATTAGTTACCTGGCAAATGTTTCTGCCAAAGCTCCGTGGCTATCATAAGAGAATCTATCCTGCTGATATTTCCCCTGTGCATTCTGTTGTACAAAACAGAAGGAATTGATGCCAGCCAGCACATTGTAAAATACAGCACCTGGACACTGGTGATTGCTTTCAGTGATACTAGTTTTGCGCAGAAGGAGGAAACGCTCTTCTTCTTTGTTTACTGTTGCAACCAGGCTGTATTTTTTCTTCAACTGTTTCGCTAATTACAGTGAAATAATAGATATATATTGGTAACATTCATCTCTTTTCTAAAACACGGTTACACATCAGCCTAACACACTGTCACCCAGTCTCTGACCGCAGGGGCGAGTTTTATCTTTAAAAGGTAGGGGGGTCCGCTGCCAGCCAAAACCCTGATCCCATATTTGACAGGTTTGTTTGTCCAGCGACACCATGCTTTTAGCTCGGAAACAGCATCCATGTAATGTTTTATGTTTAGCTTGAACAGGCATTTTTTGTTTTTCAATAAGTCGTTTCAAATATTTGATGCCAAGGCAAATATATTTGTAGTTGCTCTCAAATCAAAACGCAAAAATATCAAGTTTATCGAACAATTCTTATAATAGTAGTATTATAATACAGCAGACTATATATGCCCACTTAAACAGCCAGACGGCAGTTCTCAAGAATTGATAGGATTACGCTTAGATATTTTGGATAACACACATATCTAAGTCAAAGCAATATTCCTGTTCAATTCACATACATACTGTAAACTCTGAATTACAGATAACAAACAGGTTTGTATACATTTAAAAAAGCATAGCCTATTGTAGGTTAAACTAACAATAAAAAGCATATTATTTGTAACAAACCATCAAAAAATGACTACTTTTGGCTGTTCTAGGTAAGTGCTCATAACTTTATTTATTTATTTTGATTCTGACCTATTTTTTTTTTAAGCATGCCTTATTTGAATATAGTGCTTTAACATTAAACTAAGAAAAACAACCTTACACTGACTACACTTAAGCACGCCTTCAATTTCATTACCCAGGTTCAACTAGATGTTATAGCCAGATGTATTGCTTTTTTTACCATTAATTTTAGATCCTTTGCATATTTTTGTTTAGTAGGCCTGAGGAACCTAGATTCAAAAATATTATTCTGGAACCATATTTTTGAATATGATTGCCGAGTGTTTCTGTAATTAAAGTAGCGGTGTAATCTGGCGCCCTTGGATGGGACATTTTTTAAATTTTGGAGAAAATGTAGGGACCAATAATTGGAAGTGATTGAATGGGAGGGAGGGTAACATTGGTTCTATAGCATATAGAATATTTATTATAACATATGGAAGTGACGTCACATTAAATAAAAATAGCTCTCATTTAATTATTATTTTGATCTACATGTTATAAACATATAGTGTAGGATTACCACCAAGCAGCTACTAGAAAATTGGCTCGTGGTTTGAATCATACAGGTGCAGTGGTATCAAGCATTACTACTATGTACTGTAGTTCTAACAGCGCAATACGACTCAAATAAATGCGTTTCTGCAAAGATTTCTTGAATTTGCAAATCAAATAAAAAAAAAAAAAGCAACTGCCAACACGAGAGACAGATCGACGGACAACTGACTCGACTCAGAGAATCAGTCGATTGAATGGGAGGTTATCAAAGAAGAATCATCTGATTTATAACTGGTCCATTGAAGGTGTTAAAGGCGATCGCCACATTTGACCAGGTAATTAGCTGGCATTGTATCGGTGATTACGCTAATGGCAGCGCTATAAAGTGTGGTCTGGAAAGAACTGTATCTCTTCGTTCTTGCTATGGGTGAGCAATGGGAGTTGTTTGCTGCGCCGTGGAGCCGCCCCGGCTTCGGCTGCGGCCGTTCGCTCCAGACCATGATGCAGTTTTTCCTCCTTTTTCCTTTTAGTTGCAGGTATTTTTGTTTCAGTAGATCGCTCTTAATATGGACGTTAAAGCCAGAGACTTATATGACACGCAGCAAGGAAAGGATCCTACTGAGCAAGTACAGGCATGAGGAGTACTCAATTCCCCATTGAGTGGCGGTACAGGGCTTAGGAGCACCCAATCTCCATTGAGCAGGGTAAGGGAGAGTACCACCCTATTGAGCAGGTGCAAGGGCGAGAATCCACCTGGCTGAGCAAGGCGGCATGAGTAATGACTATTGAGCAGGTACAGGCGAGATAGCGACCTCTATTGAGCAGGATGGCGGTACGAATTCTATTAGCAGGTGGCTGGTGGAACATGACCTATTGACCAGGGCAAGGAGCATGACCCCGTTGAGAGTAGGGTGCAGGGCGAGAGGGCACGACCCCATTGTGCAGGGGCGAGGAGCACGACCCCGTGTTGCAGTGAGGAGCACGACCCCATTGTGCAGGGGCAGGGCGAAGACACGACCCCGTGCAGGGCGAGGCACGACCCCATTGTGCAGGCGGTACGACCCAGTAATGCGGGAGGCGAGGGGCACGACCCCCATTGTGCAGGGCGAGGCACGACCCCATTGTGCAGGGGGCGGGGAGCCGCGACCCCATTGTGCAGGTGCAGGCGGGGAGCACGACCCCCCGATATGCAGAGGCGGGCGACCCATTGTGCAGGGCAGGGCGAGGCAGGCCCCATTGTGCAGGCGAGGAGCACGACCCCATTGCAGGGCGGAGAGCACGACCCCATTGTGCGAGGCGAGGCACGACCCCATTGTGCAGGCGAGGCGAGAACACGACCCCATTGTGCAGTGAGCACGACCCCATTGTGCAGGCTGAGGCCACGACCCCAATTGTGCAGGCGGGGTACGACCCCATTGTGCGAGGCACGACCCCATTGTGCAGGGGCAGGGCGAGGAGCAAGACCCCATTGTGCAGGGGCAGAGGCGGGGCGATCCCCATTGCAGGCGAGGAGGCGACCCATTGACACTGGGGCAGAGGCACGGCCCCTGTGCAGGCGGGGCGCGACCCCATGGTGCAGGGCGGGCGACCCCCGTGTGCAGGCGAGGCACGACCCCATTGTGCAGGGCGGCGGAGCACGGCCCCATTGTGCAGCGAGGAGCAAACCTCATTGTGGGGCTAAACAGGCGACCCGATGTGCAGGGTGGGGGCCGACCCATTGTGCAGGTCCAGGGGGCGGTACGACCCCATTGTGCAGAGTGAGCCGCGACCCCATTGTGTGGGGCAGGCGGGGCTTGACCCCATTGTGCAGGCGAGGGTCGACCCATTGTGCAGAACACGGCCCCATTGTGCAGGGGCGGGCACGACCCCATTGTGCAGGCGAGCACGACCCCGGGCTGTGCAGGAAGACACGACCCCATTGTGCAGGGGCGAGGCAAGAACCCCATTGTGCAGGGGCAGGAGGCGAGGGAGCACGACCCCCATTAATGCGAGGGCAGAGGCGAAACCTGACCCATTGTGCGGGCGAACACGATCCGTGTGCAGGGCGAGGAGCACGACCCCATTGTGCAGGGCAGGGCGAGGGCACGACCCCGGTAATGCAGGGCGAGCCGCGACCCCATTGTGCAGGGGCGAGGCAGCCCATTGCAGGCGGGAGCGACCCTCATTGTGGGGGCGAGCACGACCCCATTGCAGGCGGGGAGCACGACCCCATTGAGCAGGGGCAGGGCAGGCACGGCCCATTGTGCGGTGAGGCTGCGACCCCATTGTGCAGAGCACGACCCCATTGTGCAGGCGAGGGCTTGCGACCCATTGGCCAGGGCAGGCGGGGAGCCACATTGTGTGCAGGCGATGAGCGACCCCCATTGTGCAGGGCGACCCCATTGTGCAGAGCGAGGACACATTCCCATTGAGCAGGTGCAGGCGGGGCACGACGCCATTGAGCAGGTGCGGGGGCGGGCGTGCATTCAGCAGGTTGAGAAGGAGATGCAGTGAGGAAAATGTTCGGTTCAACCTCAATACAACCAGGCCTTACCCTGTAGTTGTTCCGCCTTCACGGCATCCCAGTACTGTCACTCCCGCACCTTTCAAGCTGCTTAGCCCTCGGGTGATCCCTGTCAGCGCCCGTGCGCCTGGCTCAAAGGTCATGAATCCCAAGCCTGTTCCTATGCTCGGCGCTGCAGTAGTCTTGCTGCAGCGGTCCAGCGTGTTGTGCCAGCGAAAACAAAAATGCGTGAGGGTAAGGACTGACCTGTACGGATTCAGAAGTGTAAAACAGGCCAGTTGACTCCTGGGGACCAGCTGCAGAAGCAATGGAGTCTCTGGTGGGTATCTTCTCTTTATACGACCTCAAAGAATGTGAAGCCAGGCGTCTGTGGTATCCCATGCTGTAGAAGTTCTGACTTTACATATTTTAGCTTCCTTGACTGTTACAAGCAATGGATGATGCATCAGGTTGTATAGGTGGCGCTTTTTTTTAATATCGTCAATATAGTTTCAGGCACAATGTTGCAATATTCTGATTCCATGTATGTAGTGTGTGCTTTTATTTGTGTATAATTTTAAACCTGCTTTCCCGATGTTCTAACTCCAATTTCTTCATATTCTCTTTCTACACCACCTTCAAGGTGGAAGCTGGACAGTTGGTGTACAAGAACGTCCTTAAAATATGTTCCATCTGTACAAAACAGTACAATTCGGAATCTATGCCATTCACTGTACCCCTTCAGTGTCCGTTACTATAGGTAAGGCTCTTTCTAATTATACTGCAAAAAGCGGACTTGTTTATTCTTTTAAATCACCCGGTTTAAAAGCGGTTTAACAAAGCTAATGTCAAGAGTCATGTGCATTGAAAATCAAACTTGTTTCTTCCTGTTTGTAGGTATCACCATGTCTGCAGGCACGGTATTAAAATCCCTTTGGAGAGTCAACTCGGTTCAAGTCTCAAGACCCCCATCTGGCTTTGCCCTAAAAAATAATTAATAGTAAGCAGAACTCTTCAACAGTTTATATAACTATATAAGCGTAGTGTAGTACCTACAGCATGTCTTGTGATCTGTATCGTAAAGGGTTCCCTATTATCTATGATTTTAAATAGGGTGTATACAGATGAGGACAAGTACTGTTGAAGCGGGTGCTACACTGTACTGTTAGTTCTCCTGGGGGTCCACATGTCAAAATAGTGTCCTGTTTTAATGCTAATCCCCCAACTGCATGCTTCAACTGTCCCCCCCCCACTTTTTTTTTTTTTACTCCTTGGGTGACTGGGTTCTAGCGCATGATGAATACATTCTACCTTGGACAACCCTTACACTTTTCAAGCTACTACAAATCTTACTATTCCTGGGACAGCTTTTCATCCACAGCTGTTATGCAACAGCATCTCCAACTTCAAATTCAACGCCCAGATACACAGTGATTTGAGAATTATGGGTAAGACTATTGGTTATTATATGAAAACCTGGATGCTCTCTGGCTTTCTGTGGAGGTCAGCTGTTCTAAAACCACTGCATGACTGATAATGCTTCTGGGGATGTCAACCCTGCTCACAGTTCACTTTGCATAATTTCTAATTTTAGATGGAGGCAAATATTTCAACTTTTTATGGAAGTTCTAGTATATGGCTTTGGTGTCGCATGTTGCAAGGTAATGACTTGGGGTGACTTTATTGACACTGGAGTTACATTACCTCAACACACCAACAATGACATATCTTAAATATGCCAGAGACACAAATTACTTTTTAATCCTGTTCTGTGCTTAAACCACATACTCTTCATTCGCCTCCTTTTCCAGGTGCATGGTGGACAGCTTAAGTATGAAACCTAGCTCCCATTTGTGCCTCCCAGAACCAACAATACAATCCATTTAATTGTTGATGCTTTTCCAGTTCAACAGCTGTCCCCTCTGGTAGGTTTCCTTTGTACCTGCTCATCTATACTGGGCTTTGGCTTTTAGATCTCTTCAATGCAATTGGAGTTTCTTCTCTACTCTGACACCAATGCCGTGTTCTCTTGGTAAAACAGTATTGCCAGCATGTGGTTGAAGTGTGACTTTTGCATGAAGTGAATGGCGCCCAAAGTTAATAAGCTGTAGTCATACCGTGTTTTAGGGTGGTGTGGCGCTCATTCAATGTAGTTAAGATGTCTGGCCTTTTCTGCTTGCATGCATGAACACAATGGTTAGCTGAAGTTGACCAAGTTGCTCTCCAGTAATCTGGTGTATAGTCTGTCTAATATTGCTAAAATAATTCTCATTCTATTCCCAGGTAAACAAGTACTACATGCACTGCACAATGGTGGTAACGAGCAACAGCATGGTAGCATGAAGTACCAAATCTTGCCACTATGATAGGCATTGAACAGTTGAGGTTACATTTAAGGGTTAAAATTGTAGCTCCATTGCATGTCTTGGGTAGTGCAAGATGAAGGCAACAATGATGTTAATTTTCTGAACTAAAGATTTGGTTTCCATAGTTCTGGGAGGTGGCATTCAATGAGGCACCATGCTCTTTCTGGGAGCATGTAACTTGAGAGCAGTTCCATGTGAATAACTACTAATGTCTCTGTTCAGGTGGGTGGAACTTGAAGGTAACCACAGTGTCTGTTCTGCTGTGACTCTGTGTGCATAAATGAAGATGTAGCTTTTGCCCATCGGTATGTATCACCCCAAGCAAGGGAAGGGTGTAAAATTGCAGATCCAGTAACTACTGCTTAGTGACTCTTGTAGCAGTGGTAGACCTTGACATGCGCTAAAATGTATTTATTTTTTAAATGTATCCTCAGTTACTAAAAGCACCATAAACAGCGTGCCTGCTGGTCCTTGTGAAAAGCAGGGGAGGTGACGACAGGGGAAGGGGAAGACTGGCCCGGCCATTCTTGAACTGGAGGACTTGCTGTCTTCTGTCAAAAGAGGGATCGGGAGCACTGTCTCCAGAGGACGATGCCTTTGACGAGAATGACTATAACAGGCTTTTGGATGTTGTTGAGGCGAAGGCAATGACAATTCTGATGATCCTAGCCAGCATTTGGGTACTATGATGCCTCAAGGTGCCAAACACAGTAACTGAGAACTGTAAGGGGGCTGGGAGCCTGGTCCCTTGAAGGCGGATGGTGGAAGGCTCTGTCTGCAGAGGAAGCCGGTATGCTTTTTAATTATTGCACATTATGTGGCTTTTAACTAGCGTCGGGTGTCTACCATGAGTAGTATGGGAAGAAGCAAGTAATATTTCAATTGTCTTATTGAGGATATGGCACGTTTTAGATTAAGCACTCTGTGGTTGGTGTGTGTTTATTTCTTTTTTTGTGGAACTTTTTTAAAATCCACATTGCCTTGTTCTACATACAATTCTAATACTGATCATCCGTGTTTCTTTCTCGGGTGGTAACTGAGATGCGGATTCTGTCTAGTTATTGGATTATCATGACTGCTAAATAAAATTGTTGACATTTTTTATACCTTTTGTACTTTTCAGTTATTTTGTCCCTCATCTGAATTGGTTTTAAATGTACCCAGTAAACAAATGGGCTGGATTAAATAAGTTGAATCAGTTGGCTCCTCTGAACCACCTCCGATTTTAGATGGGCTGAATGGCCCTCCTCTATCTTTTTTAGAATGGTGGCTTTTGTTTGGTTTAAGGATGAGACTTGAAGTGGCTTTCCTGTTGTAAGTGACTCTGCTATTCGTGGTTCATCTCCAAATCGCTTTGGAGATGTGTCAATGACTATAAACTGATTGAATGCTGGTATGCTGAAACCACAAATCTAGGACCAACTTTTGCCTTCAGTTTCATTAGAAAAGTGTGACAGCCTCCATACCCACCTTGGTCTGGTGGGATTACACCGCCTGAGAGCAGGAAAAAGCTCACCATGCACTAACATCTGCTGTACTTGAACCACCACATAGTGCCAAATAACCACAACCTAAAACTTTGGACACTGAACAAAAGTTGAATATATATTTGATGTGCCTCAAAGCTCAGGGATGGAAATAAAACTACTAACTTGATTAGCCACATTGTACAGGTAACAAGATCAGGTATCTTATTACACTCCCAGTAAAACCAGGAATGGATCCAACTGCTCTGCAACATGAGTCTTTCATGCCATCCAAAGCAATGGGTAATGTCATGATACAGAACAAACAATCCATATTAATTCAAGTATATATTATTATACTTTATATAGATAGATCCAATAGGGTGTTAAGCAGTAATTATTTCAAAGTTTAATAAATAACCAAAATACTTGTACAGCAGAACCTCATTTTCTGCGCCCCGTTCTCCGACTTCAATTATCCACGGCTCTGGGTGGGCTATATATGTCGAACAACTTTTTTTATTCAAAAACTCACATACTTTTCTAATTTGAAAGTTTTAATGAATCACAGTAGTGGTAGTGCTCTCTTGGTTTATTCAATGCTTATGTTAATTGGATGGTTGCGCAGACCACGTAAATCTCAAGTAATAAGCATTCAAGCGATCTAGTGCCTTACAGGTTTAAACAGTAATACTTCAATATAGTAATACAGACGCGGCTAATTATGCTTAGGCTATGCATACATAAAGCTAAACATCACTGCTAAATTCTAGAATGTTCAACATATATATATATATATATATATATATATATATATATATATTACTCTCTTTAGACTAAACATAATTTCTACACCTTATAGCAATACATCAATATAAAAAGATACAAATTCATACAGACGATGCTCAAATTTGTTGGTACCTTACAACTCTGTTGAAATAATGCTTCATTCCTGCTGGTGATGAAATTAAAAGCTATTTTATCATGTATACTTGCATGCCTTTGGTATGTCATAGAATAAAGCAAAGAAGCTATGAAAAAGATGAATTGTGCTGATTTTAAAGATATTCTGATTTCCATTACCGAGGGTAGATGTTAAAACTTCATGCTGATTTGAACTCGGCTCTCGCCATGAATAACACCAACTAAAGGCGTAACTTTATAGTAAACTAATGCTGATCCATATGTGTCTCCATCCATTTACGTTTCCTTCCATATGATGATGTAGATATCCTTCTGTCTGGTGTTAATGGCTGGTATAATGCTGGCTCAGGATATTATTTTGCCTCCCTGGCGCATCAGCACACACACAACAGCTGCGATGCTGCTCGGGGATCAACTTAGTCGCGGCCTCCCCAGGCATCAGCATAACAACCGTCTGGATTGAGCTAAGTAGGGTACATCTCTGGGGTTTTCAGTGGGCACCTTCATCTAAGTGTTTTGTCGATTTATTGACACCTCAAGAGCTCGGCGGTGATTCTGGCGTCCCAACTTCACCCCCCTCCGTCCCCCCCTCAACTCAGCCCAACACACCTGTACATTTCTTTCTTTCTATTGTGCTTGAGATCCCCAGCAGACTCTTTCGTCTCCACAGCCAGTTGCTGCTCCTCTGCTGCTGAATAAGTTCTTCACTGTGGAAAACGCAACTCTTGGCCACTGAATCCGACGTCTCTGAAACGGGTTGTGGGGGTGTGCCACAAATCCTCGACAACCACTTCCACTGGGTAAACCAGACTCTCCATCTCGCTGTTCCGCTTCAGTGGCTAGTTGAGCTACCGTTTCGGTTCTCTCGCCTCATCTACAGCATCCTCCCATGGCACTGTTAACTCACCGGTGAACAAGGCATGCTGATCAGACAAGACATCTGGTGAAGGTTAGTGGTGGCAATCTCAGGTGGAAAAAATAAGCCGTTGATAACATCTGCCAGCATTTTCAGTCTTAACCTTCCAGTTGTCCTGAAGGATTAGTTCTTTTCTTGGTGGTTGTCTCCTGTTTGGGAGAATGTTGTCTTTGTGTAATGTTTTGATGGAACAGGTGACAACTTATTGGTCAATATTCAGCTTGTCTTCAATGCTAAGGCCAAACATGGCAGCACCTGGTCATGGCGTAAATGTAAACCGTCCAGCTGAAACCACCACATCCTGTCAATGTGCCTTAATGTTGCAGGTGATTTCACCAAAGGTGTGGGGATCCTCTCCTACCCAGTTTAGGTTCTGTGGTGATGAGAGAACATCATATGTTGACCCTGATAGAAACAGTCCTGCTCTGTTCCGTGACCATAGGTCTTGCCAGCCAAATCTTCGTTGTTCCACACTCTCCCATCTCATCCATTCTCCTGTGGCCTGGAAATGGCGCTATACACCTCATCCTCTCCTCCTGCTTTTGCACCTCGTTGACTACCAGCTTCCTCCTTTGAGCTGGGGCTGCCTTGTGCCATGTAGGAGGAGCTGAACTGAAAACCAAGACCCCCTCTTCCATGCTGAACTTGCCCCATGATATCACCAATTGAAGGGCAGCCTTTGCATCTTCACAGCTTTCTTTGCCGCCCACTTTCTTCCAGTTTTCTTTGAGTGCTGCCTCCCTGCATTTTATCGGCGTGACTCTACTAATGTCATTTCAGTCTGACCTTGGCGCACTTAAACTCTCGGTTAGAGCAGAAGACTGGTGGCTACAGTATTCCTTTACCATAAAGTCCCACTCTGCTGAGGCAGCGTGGAACTCCCAAACATTTCCTGATGTATGAACTGATTAAAGCTTCCAGCTTCTCTACTGTTGTCAAAGAAACCTCATACACAGTCAGTGGCCACAGCAACCTCGGCAGTAGACCAAACTGAAAGCACCAGGTTTTTAGTTTACCTGGTAGAAGCGCAGCTGTCTATCTTCTTCAACCCTTCCACTGCTTGTCTAACTTCTCCCCACGAACTGTGTCCTTTAGATCCCTGTCATCTCCCAAGACTCTTCACTGGCCCCTCCAGACCTGTTGGTATTGCCTCACCATTAATGAAGAATGTTTTATCTACTTTGCCTTTAATTATAGAGATGCTCCTTGTTTAGTGGGCTTGAATTGCATTGGTGCCCATTGTTATTGGTTAATTTGCCCAATAATCGATTAGTGCAGGCTACTGTTGTAGTCATGGTTGTCATGTCATCATGTTATGCTCCGCGGTTGGTGGTAAGCATTCAAGCCAAGCGCTCTCCTCCTACTACCCATTTGATGCCTAATGATTACTTCCATTGCCATGGTAAAAGCCAGTGGAGAAATGGTGCATCCTGCCATTATTCCAACCTCTAGGCATTGCCATGTGGTGCTTCTGAAGTTGAAAAACAAATTACCAAATCTCAAAATAGGCTTTCACTAAATTTGTTATTGTCATCGGTACACTGAAAAAATCAAAATGCTGCCCAAAGTAGTTCATGTGGCACTGAACCATATGCATTAGCCAAATCCAGGAATGTACATGGAGCTCCTTCCTCTCCTTTTTAGCTGATTGAATTTGTTGCCAGATCACATTGATGTGTTCTAAGCAACCTGGGAAACCTGGAATGCCGCTTTTTGTATTGAAGTGTCAATGAAGCAGTTCTTTTAATCAGTAGCTGACAATCTCTGAGCAACCCAATGAAGAAAATCTTGCCTTCGTTTAATAGAAATGGGATGACGACTGATGCTTGTAAAATCTTTTCTTTGGGTATAAAGACTCCACCTGCTCGGCGCCATGCTCTTGGTACAACCTGTTTTCCCATGCCACTTTCATCAATTTCCACAGAATTCGTACAGAACTCCTGAAGTACTCTTGTACACTCTGTCTTGAACTCCATTATGAGCCCTGGAGATGATGAAGCCCTTGCTTTTCTAGCTTATCTATTTCTTTCCACTTAGGTGCACAGTCCTCCATTTGGTATTCTGGTGGATTGATAGGTGGGATGTCGGAATTGACATAGGCTCCTGCCTTTTTGAATCTGTGTTTTCCTCCAAATATCTCTCCAACTCAACCTTAGATGCTTTTAATTGCATTCTTCTCACTGGTGAATAACTTCTTTACAAATTTGAATGGGTCTTTATAAAG
The DNA here is from genome assembly GCA_036884735.1 of Huso huso. Lineage (NCBI taxonomy): Eukaryota > Metazoa > Chordata > Actinopteri > Acipenseriformes > Acipenseridae > Huso > Huso huso. Next base: position 16,674 of record JAHFZB010000954.1, read on the forward strand.
TTAGCTCTTACACGCTCCCTTCTTTTGTAGTGTTTCCGTAGGCGCTCAGCTCTGCGCAATGTTGCAAACTTATCTTTATGACCCTTTGTAAAGATTGAGTCCCTCCTTCTGACTTTGTTCTGCTCTTCTCCATTGGTTCCTCAGCTGTCTCCTTTCTCTAACTAAGCGTTCAATCTCCTGCTGCGTCTAGACTTTCAGAATAGTTTGTACTTTTTCCTTTCTTTTTCAACTCAAACCTCTCACTTCATATCGTAGATGATGTCCCCAAATTTGTCAGCTTCTTTCAACTGTTCCTTAATCTTTCCAATGCAACATGAGATCTGTGTTTACTGTGTCCCATGCAGTTTCTCACAAGCTCTTGGCCATTTTAACTCAGGCTTGTGCCCATTGGGTTCTTTTCTCTCTTATGCTGGTTTGTCTGGCCCGGGTTCACAAGGATCATTAGGTTCATCACTAACTGTGTCCATGCAAGTCCTCCTCACATCTATGACAGGGGTGCTGATATCCTGCGAACTGTGGTTTTACTTCCTGTCGCTTCATTCGACCGATGACTTGACTGACTTCGTAAGTACTGATCAATGCAGAGCCCTTGTCCCTTCTCCCTCAAGCATTTCATTCTCCCTTGATGAATCTTCAAACCCCTGACCGTTGTCGCCTTGCTCCAGCCGCCAGACAAACCTGGAGTTCCATGTCTTTGTTAACTGCAGATCTTGAACTAGTCTTTTGTGAAGTACTCTCCATACTCATATCCGTTTTCCGTTCCTAAATCGTTAACCGTGTTGTCCAACGTTGAGTCATCTTCACTTCGCTCTACTTGCGACTCTAGGGTATTTTTCTCTTTTTAATTTCTTAGAAGCCTTGGGTGGGTGTCTCCAGCATCCTGTAAACAGAGGCTGGATACTGCGACAAGGGGTAGCTAATATACCAGCCCCAATGGGGTCTCTTTCCTCCTGTCAGCTGTCTCTCCAGGCTGTCACAAGGTCTTTCCTTTTGCCAGCTGCACTATTCACAGCAGTCACTGGGCGTATCAGATCTTCATGATTTCCATTACACGAGTAGATGTTAAAACTTCATATGATTTGAATTTCGGCTCTCAAGATAACACCAACTAAGGCGTAACTTTACAGTAAACTAAATGGCCTGGACATTTGTTGGTACCCCTTGAAAAGATAATAAATCATTGGATTATAGTGATATTTCAAACTAATTAGTTTCTTTAATTAGTATCACACATGTCTCAATCTTGTAATAAGTCATTCAGCCTATTTAAATGGAGAAAAGTAGTCACTGTGCTGTTTGGTATCATTTGTACCACTGAACATGGACCAGAGAAAGCAAATGAGAGAGGAGTTGTCTGGGAGATCAGAAAGAAAATAATAGACAAGCAAGGTAAAGGTAAAGGCTACAAGACCATCTCAAGCAGCAGTGTTCCTGTGACAACAGTTGCAAATATTATTAAGTTTAAGGTCCCATGGAACTGTAGCCAACCTCCCTGGGCGCGGCCGCAAGGAAAATCGACCCCAGATTGAACAGAAGGATAGTGCGAATGGTAGAAAAAAAGACCAGGATAACTGCCAAAGGATAAGCTGAACTCAAAGTGAAGAATCGTCAGTTTCTGATCGCACCATCCGTGCTTTTTGAGGCAAAAGGGCTCCCATGGAAGACCCAGGAGGACTCCACTTTTGAAAAAAAAAACATAAAAAGCCAGACTGGAATTTGCTAAAATGCATGATGATAAGCCACAATCCTTCTGGAGAATGTCCTTTGGACAGATGATCAAAACTGGAGCTTTTGGCAAGTCACGTCAAGCTCTATGTTCACAACGAAAAATGAAGACTTTCAAAGAACACCACACCATACAGTGAAATGGAGGCTTGGTTATGTTTGGGGCTGCTTTGCTGCGCCTGGCACAGGTGCCTTGAATCTATGCAGGCACAATGGAAATCTCAAACCTCAAGGCATTCTGGGCGAAACGTACTGCCCAGTGTCAAGCTCTGTCTCAGTCGCAGGTCATGGGTCCTCAACAGGATAATGACCCAAAACACACAGCTAAAAGCACCAAGAATGGATAACAACAAAACATTGTTGCCTTCTATGAGTCCTGATCTGAATCCCCTATCGAACATCTATGGAGAAGGCTGAAACTTGCAGTCTGGAGAGGAGCTGTCAAACCTGGGACAGCTGGAGTTTGCTCAGGAAGAGTGGGCCAAACTACCTGTTAACAGGTGCAGAAGTCTCATTGAGGCTCTGAAAACGTTTGATTGCAGTGGTGCCTCTAAAGGTTGTGCAACAAAATATTAGGTTAGTGGTCCCCATCATTTTGTCCATGCCATTTCATTGTTTTTATTATTTAATATTATATTGAATAAAAATCAAAAGCAAGTCTAGTTCTATTAAATAGAATAAACAATGGTGGATGCCAATTACTTTTGTCAGTTTCAAGTTATTTCAGAAAAATTATGCATTCTTCGATTTTGTGGAGGTACCAACAAATTTGAGCACCGTCTATATAAGCTATATTGGCAAACTGTCTTCAAAAGCGGGAACTTGTGAATACGACCAAAACAATGTCAGTTTTTCAGGCATGGACCGCAACTTGTAGTTAACGGAAATCGCGTGCCGGTGCGGTTTTACCTTGGTTTTTAGGATTTTTCCCTCCATTGAATACATCAGGGTCCCAATTAAATCCTGATCGCAATCTGCCTTGACGGTTCTATCTTTGAGTTAATGATATTTTCTAGAAGGATCCGGTCAACTCTGTTTTTACAATTGAAGTGAGAAGTGGTGAATACAATCTTCCACCTCGCACCTAAAAATAGGTGAACTGGAGTTCACAGGGGTCCTTATACCAAATTCAATGCGATATATGTATGAGGAAGTGTTTTTAATGTAACACCAGCTCTGTTGTGATTTTTAACCTGGGTCAAAAAATGTCCCTCTTAGCTCGCGTGTTATGTTACCTTTCGGTGTGTTGTCAATGGGTCGATTTAACTTCATATGCAAGTATTGACGCTAACAATGTTTGACAACGACTGCCTCTGAATCATACAGTGGCAAAGTCAGTTACTTTCATTTAAATCAAAGATATATTAAACTATGGTAAATATAATATCCTTGTATTAACTGGTACGTGCGGACCAAGCTTGACCTCCCTCTCGGTTTCTAAAATGTGCCCTGCACAAGCAGGTTTCAGACACCGTTGGTTATCATTCAAGGTTGGCAAATCCACGTGGGATCTGCCTGTCAGTCATGTGATGACACAGAGAGGTGGGGAAAGAGGGGTGTGCGGCGCTTTCCCCCTCTCTGAGTGGCTGGGCGAGGGTTTAGTGGGATTGTTGATCCTGTAAATTGTACTGTGCTGTTTCCTCAGATCTGCCCTTTAGACCTGAACAACGAGCAATGATCTCAGCTGCTCGGCAAAGACCTAGTGGACAGGAGAACCTGAAACTCCAGAGAGAAGAAACTAAAGAAATATAGAAAGTAGAATCCTTGGACAGACCCGATGAGGCTGTGTGGTCCAGTGGTTAAAAGAAAGGGCTTGTAACAGGAGGTTCCTGGTTCAAATCACCTCAGCCACTAAATATTTGCTAGTACCCTGAGCCAAGTCACTTAACCTCCTTGTGCTCCGTCTTTCGGGTGAGATGTAACTCTGTAAGTGACTCTGCAGCTGATGC
>JAHFZB010000955.1:0-20341 GCA_036884735.1 Huso huso
GCTCTCCACCTCTGAACACCTAACCCCGAAGTGACTAAAAATGTGCCTATTTATACTTGCCAGCAAGATTCAATACACAATTAATTATTCACTATCCCAACCCATTGAATTAATTCTGTGCAACCCTGTGCTCACATATTACATTTAACCAGCACGTGAAGTGATTTATTGCCCTCCTCGTGCCCTAATAAATCTACCTTTTTAAATCACCGTGAAACACAGACCCGTTTATATCCCGTGTACCAATCTATACACCAACATTTACACCACGCCGCAACACACAACACATAATATGCACACAGGGGCGGGGCACATTGCCACATATACCCCCCTGTGCAAAGCACACATGGCCTCAACGGCCACCTCCCCTTAAAATCCAGCAGTCCAGGCCAAAGTCTCGGGCTGGGAAGGAGGCTTCAGTGGGCCCTTGGCTGGCCATGCTGTCAGCACCCTACCCGGTGGTGGCACGGCTGACAGCCTGTTGGTTACTCCTGCAGCGAAACTGCTGCTGGGGAAAGTGGTCTCTGACCTCTCCCGATCTCGGCGAAACTGCTGCAGTGGGCAGGTCTCCAGACCTCCCCCCACGATCTCAATGGCGAAACTGCTGCAGTGGGGCGGTCCTGACCTCCCCACGATCTCCGGCAGCGAAACTGCTGCTGCTGGGGTTGTGGTCTCGGACCTCCTCCCCTTCTTCGTGGCCCGGCAGCTCCCTTTCTGGGGCTCCGGCCACCATACTCCCGGAGGTGTCTGGGACAGCAAGGCAGCTCCTGCTCCTGCTGCTCCGAGGGGCAGGCAGCTCCAGCTCTCCTCTGCTCCTGGCGGTGGTGGAGGCAGAGGCAGCTCCTCCCCTCTGCTCCTGGCAAGTGGTGGAACCAGCGGGTATTCACCCTCTGCTGGTGGAGGTGGGACCAGCAGGTATTCACCCTCTGCTGGTGGAGTGGGAGGCAGCAGTCCTCCCACTGCGGTGGAAAGGTGGAACCAGCAGGTATTCACCCTCTGCTGGTGGGGTGGGGAGGGGCAACGGTCACCCACTGCGGTGGAAGTGGAACCAGCAGGTATTCACCCTCTGCTGGTGGTGGTGGGTGGCGGAGGCAGGGGCAGCTCCTCTCCTCTGCTCTAGTGGAGGCGGTGGTGGTGGCGGGGCCATGGGGCTGATGCTGGCCACTCAGAGGAGGCTGTGGCAGTGCTGGCTCCCTCTGCTGTGGCGGCTGGGCTGGTGTGGCGTGCTGCCCTCATCAGCATGAATAGAGCTGCTGGGGACACCAGCCTCCTGCCCTCTCCCCAAAAAATTTTCAGGAGTTGAGCCTGTAACTCCCTTCCGGCTCTTGGGAGGCTGAACCCAGGCATTCTCCCTCTGCTGGTGGCTTGGGTCCCAGGGCTGTGGAAGCCCCGACTTTGCCTCCCTTGGGCTCTGGGCGCACCGACTCCTCCTTTTGGGCTGTGGGCCACCGACTCCTCCTTTTAGGCTGTGGGCCCCGGCTCCTCCCTTTTGGGCTGGGCCGCGACTCCTCCCTTTTGGGCTGTGGGCGCTGACTCCCCCCCCTCTTGGGCTGTGGGCGCACCCGACTCTCCTCCCTTTGGGCTGTAGAGCGCACCGACTCCTCCCTCTTGGGCTGTGGGCGTTGGGCTCCCCCCCACTCCAGGCGTGGGGCGTTGGGCTCCCTCCCACTCAGGCGTGGGGCGTTCGGGCTCCTCCACTCTCAGGCAGGGCGTTCGGGCTCCTCCCACTCCAGGCGTAGGACGTTCAGGCTCCTCCCCACTCAGGCGTAGGACGTTCAGGCTCCTCCCACTCAGGCGTAGGGCGTTCGGGCTCCTCCTCAGGCTGTGGAAGCAAAACCAGCAGGCATTCACCCTCTGCTGGTGAGATGGGGACAACAGTACTCACCCTCTGCTGGTGGAGATGGGGACAGCAGGCATTCACCTCTGCTGGTGGGCCTGCTACCTGGGCTGCTGTTCCTTTGCTCGTTTCCCTCAGGTAGCTGAGGAGAAACTCCACCCCTTCCTCCAAGGTGTTTTGGGTGTGTTCCTCCTGATAGCCCCCATCTCTGATCATCATCCACAGGACCCGGACTATTATGGGCGGGACTGGGCCTCCAGCCAGCATTCTCCAGGAACCAGTCCCGCAGTTTGATGGGGTCTTCTGCCATAATATTTTTTTTTTTTTTTTTTTTTTTTATATAAACAAAAACCCCTCCTGGTCTGGCGCTTGGGCGCGGCTATCCCTTCTGACACCACGTGTCAAAAGGCGACCAGAGTGGGTTCGTCAGACCAGAAAGATTCAAACACAGAGACTTGGGGTTTTGGTGAGGCTGGAGACGTGATCGCTCAGCATTAATAAACAGAACAGAGAAAATAAAAGGTTTGAAACACAAAAACACTGGACCGCGGCACTTGCGCCCAAAACAGACATACAAAAGCGGACTATACAGTAAACAGGCGGTGCAGGACAGGCAGACAAAACGGTGAGTACAAACAAAACACTTATTATCTTTATAATCACGATTTCTCCTCTCTCTCCCGTTCTCACTCTCTGAACACCCTAACTTGGTGACTAAAAATGTGCCTGTTTTACTGTTGTGCTGGATTCAATTACTAATTAATTATTCACTTGAATCCATGCGTGAAATAATTCTGTGCAACCCTGTGCTCATATTACATTTAACCAACGCATTGAAGTGATTTGTGCCCTCCTCGTGCCTAAATACAAATCTTACCTTTTTAAATCACCGTGAAACACAGACCCGTTTATATCCGATGTACCAATCTATACACCAACATTTACACCGCACGCAACACACAACACATAATATGCACACAGGGGCGGGGGCACATTGCCTGGGGGTGAGAATGTTTTAGATGATACAATGTTACAGAGGTAAAGCATAAAATATTTTACAAAACAATTCTTGTGTCTTATTAATAATTAATAATTCAGAGGTTAAACAGTTCATCAGAAAGACCATGCATTGACATTGAACTACTAGAATCATTTTATTTTTAATCATTTCTGAATGACAGTCCAAAAAGTGTACCAGCAAGATGAGATTCCTCCCAATCTATTCCTTAAAAAAAAAAATCATCAGGGCCCACCCCTCCTTCCCCTCGATCCTGTTGTAATTACTCATGTCCCTCTAAAGCAGGCACAGTTCTGTCTTCCCACTCCCTCCACCATGCACAAGCAAGTACACAGAGGCACTAACACACCTTTCACAGCACATCCCACAAGCCCTGCGTGGTCAAAGGCTTTTAGAAACCTGCTGCTAGCAGGCAAGCATAATCTCATCAGGATACATGTATTTCATGCAGCAGGGGGTGCAAACCCCATTAATACAATGCACAATTCTACACTGATTTTCCTGGAACCATGCTGAATGGACTGGCCCTCAGAGGAAAACACTTTGTGAAGATGTAGAAACTTCCATACAGGGCTGATCAGTTCCTTACATTGCGGGGAGCACGGTCTAATGAACAGGCCAGATCTGACAATGCCAGATGGCAGTCTCTAGTCAACACTGGTACCACTGAAACAATCGACTGTAAGCTGCCACTGTGAAATCCTCAATATACCAGCGATCATTGAATTGATCTTGAACACCATGTTTCAGATATCAATTCTGTGTTGCAAACTTCACAAACAAAAACTGACACCTAGTTATCTTCCCAACCTTCCTGAAATCCTTCACAGAAGAGCTGCTTGGGATGGGGATGCAATCTCCTGAGGAGGGGTGTAGCGGAGGTGCACATCCCATACATGCGTCTGCATGCCACCCTTCACACATGCATGCATATATCTGGAGACCCCACTTATCCAATTCTCATGAAACTTGGGGTTTCCCTGTAGCATGTGCTGTTGAAAATGTCCCATTCTGGGGATGCAAGGGAGGTGTCTGTGTCTGTCTGTCTCATGTTTTCATCTGTATGAATATATCTGGAGAACCACATATCTAATTGTGATTAAACATTGCATTGCTAATTCTTGACTATACTATTTCTTTACAGCATGCAGCGTGTTCATCACACTCATAGCTCTCATTTTTCAGTTTACAGCCATGACAGCAGATGTATGTACTGATGTACTTATTGTTATTCACAGTACGGTGCATCATAAGGTAAAAACATAATGAAAGTCACTTGAACAACCATTTCAGCATTGACTTCAGCAGTTTAATACAGTAAATAACATCCTCATGCAGTAGATCGCTTCCTTTTGAATGCTAAGCAGATGCAGATCTTCATGTCTGTGAAGTCAGTGGTTAAGATGAGGTTTAAACATACTTTCTTTTCCATACATTACACTTCTTATAAAAACAGAATACTCCACGAACACTGAGAGAGTGCTGTGGTTATTTTCACTCATGGTAAATACATGTGCACTTACACATAATTACAGTGTTAGTATCCATAGTTAAATGTACTTAATGTAAATCTTTTGCCACGATATATGTAAAGTACACAATTGTATCAGAAAAGAAAGGTTAGGGTTAAGCTCATCATGTTTCTGGGTTTGTTGTTTCAGTTACAGAATCTGCTTTGTTTTGTGCTTGTGTTTGTTAGTTTTCAATGTTGAGTCCACATTTGATTTTATTTGTGCAGGTTTATAATCATGATTGCTTTTGTATGGCACTGTATTTGGGTTAATATGCTGATTCACCTCCTACACTCCATTGGTGCTATTACTGTAGTCACTACAATGATCAGTAGCTGCCTGCACCACAGCCGAAAAGAAAAGAGATCCAAGTTTGTTACAATGTAAATAAAATGAATATCTTTAAGTGAATGAGATCTGGACAATACAGACTGAAAACACACAAGTACCCGCTTCAGAAAATCTGCAAACAATGTAACACTTCTAACTTTAGCGTGTATGCAACTGAAAAGTATGAATGGTTATGTTTGGTCTGGCTTGCTTTGTAAGAACAGATCGAAAGTCACAAATGATCGGATTCTGAAGGGCTTTCTCGTGATACTAGTGCTGGGGGCACAGTAACCCTGTACTGAGACAAGAAGATGACAAGAAGTCATACTCAGTTCAGTTTTACCTGACAAAAATAATGCCAATCAGTAAACTCAAACTGGTAATCTGATGTTTGTAATGCGATCATATCTAATTCAATGCTGTTTCATACAGTTATCCTCATCATCAATGCTCTCATCAGTATCAATAGCTTCACTGTAATGAATACAACCTTGGTCGAACTTTTACACTTTTAAGTTAAAGCAAAATACGTCTGCTAAAAAGATATACAAATGACAATCATGCCAAACTGGCACTAGCCTACCCCTCAGGCATTTCATACATGGAACTTGCATTTCAAGATCTGAAAAAGTACAGTACATTATTTCGACCATTATATCTAATTGTGTTTAAGATTCAGAAACACTAGACTTGCCTTGATTATTTTATATTTAAATAATAGCGTAATAATTCCGAATCGATTTTCTCATTAAAGAGGCAGCTGTATACTGTATATCATATTAATAAAACAGACTCTGTTAATAGTGCTGGAATGCCATTCTCAGTCAGGTTACTAATTACTGTCACCTCTGTGCTGGTATATACTGTATGCATTGGTTTATTTTAATATTTGGTTTCTGTGCTGGTATATACTGTAGTGCATTGGCAGTTGTTTTAATGTTTGGTTTTGTGTTTCTGTGTGCATTGACAGTTGTTTTAATGTTTGGTTTCTGTGCTGGTATATACTGTAGTGCATTGACAGTTGTTTAATGTTTGATTAGTGTGCTGGTATATACTGTAGTGCATTGGCAGTTGTTTAATGTTTGATTAGGTGTGCTGGTATATACTGTAGTGCATTGGCAGTTGTTTTAATGTTTGGTTTCTGTGCTGGTATATACTGTAGTGCATTGACAGTTGTTTTTAATGTTTGGTTTCTGTGCTGGTATATACTGTAGTGCATTGACAGTTGTTTTTAATGTTTAGTTTCTGTGCTGGTATATACTGTGTAGTGTTTTAATGTTTGGTTTCTGTGTGCTGGTTTAATGTTTTTAATTTCTGTGCTGGTATATACTGTAGTGCATTGGCAGTTTGTTTTAATGTTTGGTTTCTGTGCTGGTATATACTGTAGTGCATTGGCAGTTGTTTTAATGTTTTGGTTTCTGTGCTGGTATATACTGTAGTGCATTGACAGTTGTTTTAATGTTTGGTTTCTGTGCTGGTATATACTGTAGTGCATTGCAGTTGTTTTAATGTTTGATTTCTGTGCTGGTATATACTGTAGTGCATTGACAGTTGTTTTAATGTTTGGTTTCTGTGCTGGTATATACTGTAGTGCATTGGCAGTTGTTTTGTTTAATGTTGGTTTTGTGCTGGTATATACTGTAGTGCATTGGCAGTTGTTTTAATGTTTGGTTTCTGTGCTGGTATATACTGTAGTGCATTTGGTTTTAAGTTGTTTTTTTAACTGTTTGGTTTGGTTTCTGTGCTGGTATATACTGTGGTGCATTGGCAGTTATTTTAATGTTTGGTTTCTGTGCTGGTATATACTGTAGTGCATTGGCAGTTGTTTTAATGTTTGGTTTTCTGTTGCTATATATACTGTAGTGCATTGACAGTTGTTTTATTTGGTTTCTGTGCTGGTATATACTGTTGCATTGGCAGTTGTTTTAATTTGGTTTCGTGTGCTGGTATATACTGTAGTGCAGTTGTTTTAATGTTTTGGTTTCTGTGCTGGTATATACTGTAGTGCAAGTTGTTTTTTGTTTGTTTCTGTGCTGGGTATACTGTAGTGCATTACAGTTGTTTTAATTTGATTCTGTGCTGGTATATACTGTAGTGCATTGACAGTTGTTTAATGTTTGGTTTCTGTGCTGGTATATACTGGTGCATTGGCAGTTGTTTTAATGTTTGTTTCTGTGCTGGTATATGCATTGGTAGTGCATTGGCAGTTGGTGTTTGCATTAAGTTATAATGTTTGGTTTCTGCTGGTATACTGGTGCATTGACAGTTGTTTTAATGTTTGGTTTCTGTGCTGGTATATACTGTAGTGCATTGGCAGTTGTTTTAATGTTTGGTTTCTGTGGTGGTATATACTGTAGTGCATTGACAGTTGTTTTAATGTTTGATTTCTGTGCTGGTATACTGTAGTGCATTGACAGTTGTTTTAATGTTTGGTTTCTGTGCTGGTATATACTGTAAGTGCATTGTTATTTTAAGTTTTGTTTCTGTGCTTTAATGTTTTGTTTTAATGTTTGCTGGTATATTGTGGTTTCAGTTGTTTTAATATTTGTTTCTGTGCTGGTATATACTGTAGTGCATTGGCGGTTGTTTTAATGTTTGGTTTCTGTGCTGGTATATACTGTGTGCATTGACGGTTGTTTTAATGTTTGGTTTCTGCTGGTATATACTGTAGTGCATTGGCAGTTGTTTTGTTTGGTTTTTTGGTTTGCATTTATTGTTGTTTATTTTGGACTGTAGTGCATTGACAGTTGTTTAATGTTTGGTTTCTGTGCTGGTATATACTGTAGTGCATTGGCAGTTGTTTTAATGTTTTGGTTTCTGTGCTGTTATATACTGTAGTGCATTGTTGTTTTAATTTTGGTTTCTGTGCTGGTATATACTGTAGTGCATTGGCAGTTGTTTAATGTTTGGTTTCTGTGCTGGTATATACTGTAGTGCATTGGCAGTTGTTTTAATGTTTGATTAGTGTGCTGGTATATACTGTAGTGCATTAGCAGTTGTTTTAATGTTTGGTTTCTGTGCTGGTATATACTGTGTGCATTGGCAGTTGTTTTAATGTTTGGTTTCTGTGCTGGTATATACTGTAGTGCATTGACAGTTGTTTTAATGTTTGGTTTCTGTGCTGGTATATACTGTAGTGCATTGTTGTTTAATGTTTGGTTTCTATGCTGGTATATACTGTAGTGCATTGGCAGTTGTTTTAATGTTTGATTCGTGTGCTGGTATATACTGTAGTGCATTGGCAGTTGTTTTAATGTTTGGTTTCTGCTGGTATATACTGGTGCATTGACAGTTGTTTTAATGTTTGGTTTCTGTGCTGGTATATACTGTAGTGCATTGGCAGTTGTTTTAATGTTTGGTTTCTGTGCTGGTATATACTGTAGTGCATTGCAGTTGTTTAATGTTTGGTTTCTGTGCTGGTATATACTGGTGCATTGACAGTTTTTTTAATGTTTGGTTTCTGTGCTGGTATATACTGTAGTGCATTGGCAGTTGTTTTAATGTTTGGTTTCTGTGCTGGTATATATGCATTGACAGTTGTTTTAATGTTTTGGTTTCTGTGCTGGTATATACTGTGGTGCATTGGCGGTTGTTTTTAATTTTGATTCGTGTGCTGTTATATACTGTAGTGCATTGGCAGTTGTTTAATGTTTGGTTTCTGTGCTGGTATATACTGTAGTGCATTGGCAGTTGTTTAATGTTTGGTTTCTGTGCTGGTATATACTGGTGCATTGACAGTTGTTTTAATGTTTGGTTTCTGTGCTGGTATATACTGTGGTGCATTGACAGTTGTTTTAATGTTTGGTTTCTGTGCTGGTATACTGTAGTGCATTGGCAGTTGTTTAATGTTTGGTTTCTGTGCTGGTATATGTGCATTGACAGTTGTTTTAATGTTTGGTTTCTGTGCTGGTATATACTGTAGTGCATTGGCAGTTGTTTTAATGTTTGGTTTCTGTGCTGGTATATACTGTAGTGCATTGGCAGTTGTTTTAATGTTTGATTAGTGTGCTGGTATATACTGTAGTGCATTGGCAGTTGTTTTAATGTTTGGTTTCTGTGCTGGTATATACTGTAGTGCATTGCAGTTGTTTAATGTTTGGTTTCTGTGCTGGTATAACTGTAGTGCAAGTTGTTTTGTGTTTGGTTTCTGTGCTGGTATATACTGTAGTGCATTGACAGTTGTTTTAATGTTTGGTTTCTGTGCTGGTATATACTGTAGTGCATTCCAGTTGTTTTAATGTTTGATTCGTGTGCTGGTATATACTGTAGTGCATTAGCAGTTGTTTTAATGTTTGATTCGTGTGGTATATACTGTAGTGCATTGGCAGTTGTTTTAATGTTTTGGTTTCTGTGCTGGTATATACTGTAGTGCACAGTTGTTTTAATGTTTGGTTTCTGTGCTGGTATATACTGTAGTGCATTGGCAGTTGTTTTTAATGTTTGGTTTCTGTGTGCTGGTATATACATTGGCAGTTGTTTTAATGTTTGGTTTCTGTGCTGGTATAACTGTAGTGCATTGGCAGTTGTTTTAATGTTTGGTTTCTGTGCTGGTATAAGTGCATTGACAGTTGTTTTAATGTTTGATTCGTGTGCTGGTATATACTAGTGCATTGGCAGTTGTTTTAATGTTTGGTTTCTGTGCTGGTATATAAATAGTTGTTTAATGTTTGTTTCTGTGCTGTATATACTGGTATATACTGTGACATTTTAATGTTTTGGTTTCTGTGCTGGTATATACTGTGATTGGCATTGTTTTAATGTTTGGTTTCTGTGCTTTGGTATATACTGTATGCATTTAGTTGTTTTAATGTTTTTCTTAATTATATAAGTGCATTGGCAGTTGTTTTAATGTTTGGTTTTCTGTGCTGGTATATGCATAGTGCATTGACAGTTGTTTGTTTGTTTGGTTTCTGTGCTGGTATATACTGTAGTGCATTGACAGTTGTTTTTAATGTTTTGATTCGTGCTGGTATATACTGTGGTGCATTGACAGTTGTTTTAATGTTTGGTTTCTGTGCTGGTATATACTGTAGTGCATTGGAGTTGTTTTAATGTTTGATTTCTGTGCTGGTATATACTGTGGTGCATTGGCAGTTGTTTTAATGTTTGATAGGATTGCTGGTATATACTGTGGTGCATTGACAGTTGTTTTAATGTTTGGTTTCTGTGCTGGTATATACTGTAGTGCATTGGCAGTTGTTTTAATGTTTGGTTTCTGTGCTGGTATATACTGTGGTGCATTGTAGTTGTTTTAATGTTTGATTCGTGTGCTGGTATATACTTATTGACAGTTGCTTTAATGTTTGGTTTCTGTGCTGGTATATACTGTAGTGCCAGTTGTTTAATGTTTGGTTTCTGTGCTGGTATATGTGCATTGACAGTTGTTTTAATGTTTGATTAGGTGTGGTGGTATATGCATAGTCATTGACGATTGTTTTAATGTTTGGTTTCCATGTATATACTGTAGTGCATTGGCAGTTGTTTAATGTTGGTCTATGCTGGTATATACTGCTTAGTGCATTGGCAGTTGTTTTAATGTTTGATTCGTGTGCTGGTATATACTGTAGTGCATTGGCAGTTGTTTAATGTTTGTTTCTGTGCTGGTATATACTGTGGTGCATTGACAGTTGTTTAATGTTTGGTTTCTGTGCTGGTATATACTGAGTGCATTGGCAGTTGTTTTAATGTTTGGTTTCTGTGCTGGTATATACAAATTGGCAGTTGTTTTATGTTTGGTTTCTATGCTGGTATATACTGTAGTGCATTGGCAGTTGTTTAATGTTTGATTCGTGTGCTGGTATATACTGGTTTAATTTTAATGTTTGGTTTCTGTGCTGGTATATACTGTGGTGCATTATTGTTTTAATGTTTGGTTTCTGTGCTGGTATATACACTGCATTGGCAGTTTTTTTTGGTTTCTGTGCTGGTATATACTGTAGTGCATTGCGTTTTTTTAATGTTTGGTTTCTGTGCTGGTATATACAAGTGCATTGACATTTGGTTTCTGTGCTGGTATATCAGGCATTGGCATTATTTTAATGTTTGGTTTCTGTGCTGGTATATACTGTAGTGCATTCAGTTGTTTTAATGTTTGGTTTCTGTGCTGGTATATACTGACCAGTTGTTTTAATGTTTGGTTTTCTGTGCTGGTATATACTGTAGTGCATTGGCAGTTGTTTTAATGTTTTGATTCGTGTGCTGGTATATACTGTAGTGCCAGTTGTTTTAATGTTTGGTTTCTCTGGTATATACTGTGTGCATTGGCAGTTGTTTTAATGTTTGGTTTCTGTGCTGGTATATACTGTAGTCTGACAGTTGTTTTAATGTTTTGATTGGTGTGCTGGTATACTGTAGTGCATTGGCAGTTGTTTTTAATGTTTGGTTTCTGTGCTGGTATATCCATTGGCAGTTGTTTTAATGTTTGATTATTGCTGGAATATACTGTAGTGCACCCAGTTGTTTTTTAATGTTTGGTTTCTGTGCTGGTATATACTGTAGTGCAAGTTGTTTTAACATTAGGTATTGCTGGTATATGCTGTAGTGCATTGGCAGTTGTTTAATGTTTGATTTGTGTGCTGGTATAACAGTGCATTGGCAGTTGTTTTAATTTGGTTTCTGTGCTGGTATATACTGTAGTGCATTGACAGTTGTTTTAATGTTTGGTTTTATTGCTGGTATACTGTAGTGCATTGGCAGTTGTTTTAATGTTTGGTTTCTGTGCTGGTATATACTGTATCGGTTGTTTAATGTTTGGTTTCTGTGCTGGTATATACTGTAGTGCATTGGCAGTTGTTTTAATGTTTGATTCGTGTGCTGGTATATACTGTAGTGCTTGGGTTGTTTAATGTTTGGTTTCTGTGCTGGTATATACTGTAGTGCATTGGCAGTTGTTTTTGTTTGGTTTCTGTTTGGTATATATGGTGCATTGACAGTTGTTTTAATGTTTTGAAGTGTGCTGGTATATACTGTAGTGCATTGGCAGTTGTTTTAATGTTTGGTTTCTGTGCTGGTATATACTGAGTGCATTGACAGTTGTTTTAATGTTTGGTTTCTGTGCTGGTATATACTGTGGTGCATTGACAGTTGTTTTAATGTTTGATTCGTTGTGGTATATTGTAGTGCATTCAGTTGTTTAATATCTACCCTGTTTCTAAAAACTTTTTTCCTGTAAATCCCTAGTGTCCTTAAAGGCTGACTCCTCTGCCCTCGATTTTCTATTAAATTGGCTGGAATCGTTAATGGGCAGTGAATCATTCCATAGGATTTAAAGATGGCCAGTCTCATTTCAATTAAAATGTAGTACACTGCATGTTTACTGAAACTGGTCTAACACAGTAACAACTTGGGGGTTCCCAATACACAGATGGAAAAACTGCCTTTCCATTATGATATATACTTTAAATAGATAGTATATATTCAGGGCCATCAAACTGTGAATGGCTAATCTACCAAATCAAAACCTTTTTTAATTAAAAAAGATGTTTCAGATTAGAGCGAGAGCATTGTATACATTCTACGCCGGCTATATTATTGTTTTAAATCACAGGGGAGATATACTGTAACAAAGAATATAGATAGATAGATAGATAGATGAATGATAGATAGATAGATAGATGATATAGATGAATAGATAGATTCATAAAATTATATATATATACTTGCATTGCAAATATATTATTATTATTATTATTCTGCAGCCTGAAGTGGGTGTGTGTGTTGAAGATGTGCATGTATATCCATTGCTACAGCACTGGTGGACCATGATGATGGATGTCTCTTGTGTCCTCTGGAAAGAGCTGCATGTCCTATGTACCTGATGTAGTTGCTTGTGTTGTCTGGTTCCTTTGGCTGCTTGTGTGTGCCAAATTGGGAATGGCGAGTTCAGGTTACAAACCAACGCCACATTCACTTTCTTTTGTGGCAATGAGTTTAACCTAACTGCTGCATTAATGTGTTTATATACACTGTGTATTCATAAATGTGTAAATGGCTCTGAAGCTGAGGAACACACTTCTTCAGGTACAGTGGCTTGAAACCTGGTTCAGGAGACGCTGGCAGACCTAGTTTGAGTCCAACTTGGCTGTATCAAACCCCAAGTCTCCCCAGTGTGACGTGGCCTGAAACCTGTCTCCTGACCAGGTTCCATGCTGGATGGCTTGTGTTCCCTCATCAGATGCCAGAACCCATGTAAAATGAAATAAAAACAATCTACACACTGTCTAATGTTTTAATGCAATATTAACACATGCATTGCTTACGGATATCAAAGCATTACCTGTTTC
Organism: Huso huso; assembly: GCA_036884735.1. Taxonomy (NCBI): domain Eukaryota; kingdom Metazoa; phylum Chordata; class Actinopteri; order Acipenseriformes; family Acipenseridae; genus Huso; species Huso huso. Next base: position 12,979 of record JAHFZB010000955.1, read on the forward strand.
TTATCCTTTATTTAAGGTGTTTTGTGCTGGATAGATCCACGTGCTGGAAGGGGTATATAAAGACCCCATTTACAGAGCCTGACAAGGTGCTGTTGTTGAATTGTGTTTGGATAATACACCAGGGTTAAAGAGTTTGAAGTCTTTAAATCTGTCGATTGGTTCCACTTTCCCTTGTCTCCTTATGGTGTTTTACCCAATCACTGGGTTCTGATGCTTCAATATTGAGTTGTTTTTTCTCTATATCTACCTTTTCGCTAGAGCTAGCTTTTGGCAGGCTTGTCTGGGGAAACCTAAGGGCAGTGTCACAGGGAATTGGTAGACTGTGAAGAAAGTAGATATCGCCTATCCTGTGATGATATAGATAGATATAAGACATGGTCCCAGGAGGGAAGGATATTAACCATCTTGTCCGCAACAGCGGTATGCAGCTCAGTAATTGAATAACCCAGCTCTCCTGGCGCACTCTGTTGGAAAAAGGAAAGTGATATTGAGTTTACACTTTAAGCTGCACATGAGAGATAGTGTGGTATAGTGTGTGGCGTGCCTGGAGTTACCACCCTGATTTACTGTGGTACCAGGGGGCTCTTCCCAGGACCCACTGCACCAGGCACAGGGATGTAGCATCAGATACTGATGAGACCCACTGCACTGACCAGACCCAACCATGCCCGAAAGATGATACTGATGAGACCCCTGCACTGACCAGACCCAACCGTGCTTAGCTTCAGATACTGATGAGACCCCTGCTGACCAGACCCAACCATGCTTAGCTTCAGATACTGATGAGACCACTGCTGACCAGACCAACCATTAGCAGCTTCAGATCCTGATGAGACCCACTGCACTGACCAGACCCCATGCTTGGCTTCAGATACTGATGGACCCACAGCGCTGACCAGACCCAGCCATGCTTCCAGATGATGAGACCCCTGCACTGACCAGACCCAGCCATGCTTAGCATCAGATACTGATGGACCCACTGCAGACCAGACCCAACCGTGCTTAGCTTCAGATACTGATGAGACCCCTGCACTGGGCGGCACAGGGATGCAGCTTCAGATACTGATGAGACCCACTGCTGACCAGGCACAGGGATGTAGCATCAGATACTCGTGAGACCCCTGCACTGCCAGACCCAACCATGCTTAGCTTCAGATACTGATGAGACCCCTGCACTGACCAGACCCAGCCGTGCCCAACTTCAGATACTGTGAGACCCACTATGACCAGGCACAGGATGCTTAGCATCAGATACTCATGAGACCCTGCACTGACCAGACCCAACCATGCTTAGCTGAATGCAGTGAGACTCACTGCACTGACCAGACCCAACCATGCTTAGCATCAGATACTGATGGGACCCTACACTGACCAGACCCAGCGTGCTTAGCTTCAGATACTGATGAGACCCACTGCACTGATCAGGCACAGGGATGCTTAGCTTCAGATACTCATGAGACCCACTGCACTGACCAGACCCAACCGTGCTTAGCTTCAGATACTGATGGGACCCACTGCACTGACCAGACCCAACCGTGCTTAGCTTCAGATACTGATGAGACCCACTGCACTGACCAGACCCAACGTGCTTAGCTTCCAGATGCTGATGGGACCCCTGCACTGACCAGACCCAGACCCAACTTCAGATCCTGATGAGACCCACTGCACTGACCAGACCCAACCGTGCTTAGCTTCAGATACTGATGAGACCCACTGCACTGACCAGACCCAACCATGCTTAGCATCAGATACTGATGAGACCCACTGCACTGACCAGACAGCCATGCTTGCTTCAGATACTGATAGGACCCACCACTGACCAGACGCAGCCATGCTTAGCTTCAGATACTGATGGGACCCACTGCACTAGCCAGACCCAACCGTTGCTTCAGATACTGATGGGACCCCTGCACTGACCAGGCACAGGATGCTTGGCTTCAGATACTGATGGACCCACTGCACTGACCAGACCCAGGCACGGACTGGCCATCGGGAAGTGCGGGAGGAGTCAGTGGGCGGTCTGTTTGGACCCTGCGTGGGCCCTTTGGTCTAAGTTTGATTTATAATTATTATTTTGTTTTCTTCCCATTACATGCTGAGAATGGCGCTGTTATTTACGTGGCGGTCTCGCTCTGTGTGTGCACACATCACCACCAGTCATCTCTTGGGTAGATCCAATATCACAATATCTAAGGGGCGAGGTGGCCACTCCTGATTGGACTTGCGGATTTTCTTAGAATGGGATTGGTCAACCCAGATTTCGTCTTCGTTTGGTATCTTGTATTGATGGTGGTTGAGTGTTAGTCATGAAAATGGATAGAAAAAGAAAAAGTGGGGCAGAAAGATTAGAGACAAACGACAATGGTCTCTGGGGCAGATGCTGCAAAGTGCACAAAAATATGGACATGTTCATGGGCGGCTGGTAGTAGGGAGGCGGGGACGTCAGGATGACGGTATCAGCTGACTCAGCCTAGGGGCCCACTGAAGAAGATGGCTGTGGCAGGGTGAGCACAGCAGGTACAAGCAGTAGGTTTATGGTTGCATTAAAATAGATTAAAAGACTCGGCTGCACCTTTCCCTAATAACGCCCTGGTTAGCATACGATATATCACGGCCTCTCCTACCTTATTGCTTTTATAAGCGGCTACACCAATATTTGTAACGTTAGTCACTTTTGAGATCTAGTCAGCTTATGTATAGCTATGCTAAGCTCGAAAAACATTCTCTCTTTCTTTCTCTCTCTAATACCATTTAGCTGGTTACCCTGATATAAACTGAAACAAAATCATAAGCAAGCCTGATGGTGGTATTAACCAATTTTATTTGTAAAACCATAGCATGACATGCCATTTTGGCAATAAGTATTGCCCCTACTGGACACTACGCAGTGTAGATTTCCATTGCATGTATTGTATCACACTAACAAAATCCCAAAATTTGAAAGCAATCGTTTCAAATGAATTTGATTGTGTTTGATATGATCGAGGTTGATTAGGTTGTTGCGCAAAGATATATATGGAGCGGTGAGAAGGCCTAACAGTGGCCTATGGTTGAATATGGACCAATCAGAGAGGAGGACCGGAACTATCCGTTTTATAAATTAAACAAGCTATGTTCTTGTGATATTCTTTCAAATTATAATAAAGTTTGCTAAAGGTATTAATTAAATTGATTTGCTGTTGTTATTTTATACATAGTAAAAGCAGATGCAGCTGAGCTTGAGGGAGCGAGAGGGACAGAATGGATGCTGTTGCAGGGTCCAGTGCAGAGAGAACAACAGCTGAGGAAGAAGGAGAGAGACAAGATGCAGGCATTTGGAAGTGAATGCAGGGGGTCAGCCGATAGCTTTGATTACTTCACGCCCTCAGTCAAAGAGCTGGACACATTTTTATTTATCACCTAACACAGTGGGACAGACTGAAGATATCAGCTTGGGATGGATACAGGGTCAGAACAACAAGTGAGATGCCTGAGGAGGATGGAAACAGTGGAGCATGTGAAGAGCTGGAGCTAGAGAACAACAAAGCGTGCACTTCATGCAAAACTGTGCCATGTGTTGCTATTTGATTCTGTCGATACAATTTATTGACTGATGCCTATCACGTAATTGGTCTGGGCTACAAATTCCTCCTGACTTTGTCAATGCTTGCAAATATTATTATTGTTTTTTTAGCAGATGCCTTTATCCAAGGCGACTTACAGGACAGGGGTGTGAACTATGCATCAGCTGAGTCACTTACAATTACGTCTCTCACCGAAGAGCCAGACACAAAAGGGTTAAGTGACTTGCTCCAGGGGTCCACACAATGAGTTAGTGGCTGAAGTGGGATTAGAACCGGGAACCTCCTGATTTATAAGCCCTTTCTTCTTTCACTGGACCACACAACCTCCTCACTAGCAAAGACGTTCCCAGACGTTCCCAAAGGCAAGTAGCATGTGAAAATTTTACTCCACTGCTGCGGCGTCTGCTGGCGGCGTAAAAAGTAGGACAGTCTCGTTTACTATGGATTTGGGTGAAGTAGTTGACTGTATTTTGAGATATAATTAGGGGTTCTGAAACCCTATTGTAATTTTGGGTTGTTATTGGCGCTAGTGCCGCTAATGGTTTCTAAATTGCTAAATATGAGCTGATCATTTAGAATTTACAGGGTTTTTTTTTTTATTAGGCCTGTTGAGGGGCCGCAATCTGTGTGAGGTCGGTGATGGTTTATAAATTGATAAATAAGATATGTGTTTATACAGTTTATTATTAGGCCTACTGAGGTTGGTATTGGTGTCGGAGAATGGCTTCTTTTTACTTGATAAATGGGCTTACCCATGTTTTATTTGCTTACAGTAAATACCAATACTAAATAATAACCTACCAACTATGCAATCTTGTTTTAAATAATCTGATATGCAATTAGATTTTAGACCACGATTACTGTAACAGAAAATTGTAATTGCATAGAGCAGAGCCATCAATGAAATAATCCGTGGTGCGTAAACTGGACAAATTGGCGAAAGAATCTAGCTCTGATACAATGTTGCATTCACTGACCATAAGCGGTGGCAGACAGAGATGTGTGGAGACAAAGAATAATTAGTAGAAAAATATTTAAGTGAGCGGAAAAATCTATGATATTTTCAATAGGATATTATTTGTGACTTCTAGATCAGCAAACCATGGTAATGCAACTGTCATAGCCTATACTTAGCCATACCTAAATCACCCCTAATATGTTTGAAAACCTGGTAGTAACTATAGCCTACAATTTGAAAAAGTTACCCTAAAATGAAATCTATTTTTTTGTTACGATCCTTCTTCATGACGGCGCGTCTTGTGGCTTCATTATTATTCGGTATGTTGATTTTTTACATAAATGTGGGCGGTGGATCCGAACTTCCGGGCGATTTTTGGTCAGTCCGCCCCAGACCCAACCATGCTTTGCTTCAGATACTGAGCCAGACCCCACTGCTGACCCAGACCCAACCATGCTTTGGGCTTCACAGGGATGCATGATACTGAGACCCACTGCACTGACCAGACACAGGGATGGTTGCTCAGGTACTGATGGAACACTGTGGACCCCCACTGCACTGACCAGACACAGGGATGCTTAGCATCAGATACTGATGGGACCCACTGCACTGACCAGACACAGGGATGCTTAGCATCAGATACTGATGGGACCCACTGCACTGACCAGGCACAGGGATGGTTAGCATCAGATACTGATGATGAGACCCACTGCAGTGGGACCAGACCAGACCATGCATCCTGATGGGCTTCAGATACTGATGAGACCCACTGCAGTGACCAGACCCAACCGTTCTTAGCTTCAGATACTGATGGAACCCACTGCACTGACCAGACCCAACCGTTCTTAGCTTCAGATACTGATGAGATCCACTGCACTGACCAGACCCAACCATGCTTAGCTTCAGATACTGATGAGACCACTGCACTGACCAGACCCAACCATGCTTCTTCCAGATGCTGTAGCTGATGATATCACCTCCCAAGTGACATGGCTGTTGAATAACAGCAATGATGTATTATATTTGTGGGATAAGCTGCAATTGTGTCTCTCGGGGAAGAAGAATTCATTCGATCAACAGTGAGAACAGTGAGTAATTCTATCATCACTCTGGGCGCATGTCAAAAGTATAATGTGGTGGAGCAACATGAAATAGAGCTGGGAGTGGAAGGATCGAATTACAGCAGCTCAAACAGGCAGGGATATATTAAGATTTTAACAACAAAGTAGGTCTGAATAAAACATGTTGTTGCAGCATTTTGAAAATGATGACGAGGAATTCTAATGTCTCCCTCGATCACGCTGTACACTGCTTATATTAAACCACAGTGTGCCCTGCAATGTACATTAAAGAAAAGCCCTCTGCTCATCCTGACAACATTTACCTATTATAAAACAACACAGGAAGGTTTTCCCCATTGAGAGACTTTTTTATTCTGATAAAAGTAGGGTACAATGGCAAAGATTCCTGGATAAATCATTTAAACACAGCTGTAAAGCCGGAAGGTATTACTGGTGTCATCTGTTTTACAAAAGGAAGGTAACATTCCATTACCTGTTCAATTGCTATTTAAAACTCCATGAACACCTACAGATTGGAAAAAGAACAATGAAGCAAACTCTGTATCTCTTTGCACAAAATGCAGTAATAAAAATGCACAAAGCCAAAAGCTAAATTAATAAATGCTCTTATTTTTAAAATGATATTATTATTATTATTATTATTATGTGTTGTTATTGTTAGTAGTAGTAGTAGTAGTAGTAGTATCTTATTTTGATTTATTTGTAGAAAAAAAACAGCAGAAGACATTAGCTTAGACTTTAGTCACCTCGTCGAAATACGGATGCTGTGATTAACTGATGTGTGAAAATAAACTTAATGAATCATATCCAATTTTAAAATATTGAAAAGAATGGAAATGAGAGAACAACAGCACTCCAAGTGATGGCTTCTGATTGCTCAGGTTAAAAAAGGCTTCTCAGAATAAATGAAACTCAAGTATATTTCATCTGTAGGAGAATCCTAATCCTAATGAGATGATATACAGTACATAAAGCAAACACATTTTCTACAACACATCAGTATTAAAAACAGTACTTCCTTGGATTTTTTCTTTAAAGAAAACATTACGAAAATCTATATTTTTAAAACTGCTGTAAGCCAAACAGTGAATTTATGGATAAATTACCTCAATTCTTCTAACCCGCAGCATGGGGCCATCATAAAAAAATACAATACTTGAAAAGTACAAAAAAAAAACACCTTTTAATCATTATAACGGGGAGGGGAAGGTGTTGCCATTGCGTAAAAATGTCGTGCTCGCAGCTAAGCATCACATTGCACAGGATTGTCGGCAGAAAAACAATATTAATATAAGGCGTAATATAAAATCACTAAACATTTTTACCTAGATTGGCTTCTCTCCTGAAAGAAATCGTTATAGATTGAGTATCTTTGTTTTATCTTTGCGTATGTACAGTGCCGAACCGTCCATTAAATAATATCGGGGCTACCTGACCCGCTGCTCCAAGGACCAGTTGTACTCAATGAGGAACAAAAAGTGGGATCGGATCAGGATCACTGCAGTCAGATCATGTGAAGGTGCTGTACTTAAGCGGATCTGGATCAGGCTCCACTGATCATAATCTTCATCAATTCTGGAGCTACATGCAAGCGTAACCAGGGGAAACTGACCAGTGAGGGTGAGCATGTGTGCGGTCACGGTTTAAACACCTCGGCTGTCAAATGTGTATCAACCACAGATGTCGCTACACCCTGATGTTTATGGAGTAGTCCATAAGCGTAAGTTTAGTAAACATTGAATTGAACGAAGTACAAACAA
>JAHFZB010000956.1:0-20331 GCA_036884735.1 Huso huso
ACCCCTTCCACACAAAAGGGTTTCCCCACCTGCCCTTTATATACTGTGGCTGGAGCCCACTAACTTAATAATTAACAATTAAGCACTTAAGGCCTTGTGCCAATATTCTCACATGGCTTTTCACAGGGAGGAACTTAACCCCTTCTGATCCAAACCAAAACAAGAACACAAAACATAATGAAAACAGTAAAACTAACAACAATAAATAAAACACAAATTTATAGGGCGAGCTGTTAGTACCCTTATCACATTTTTGTGCTAGTAATACTTATCTCTAACGCTACCTCCTTTAGTCCCAAAATGGAATGGGAGCAAGTGGCCCGCTGGGGGCGGCCATGGTGGGAGGTCCTCCTTCTCCCAATGCTGAGGAAGGTTCAGTCCACAACCCCGGCGCCTCTTTGGCGGGACCGACCCTGGCTAAAGGGAACCAAGTATCAAGCATGCCGAGCCAGGCAGGCTTACCTCAGTCGGGCTGCAGCCCCAGGTGCAGAGGGGTGGCGAGCCTGTGGCTGGCCAGTGCAGCGCACGCCTGGGCAACCAGGGGGAGCGGGAGCACCAGGCTTTTACCCTCCTGTGCCTGGTGGCGGTGCCGCGCACTCCGGGGAGTCAGGCCCAGCGCGACCAAAGGTCCAGACATGGAGCTTGGTAACTGGGAGCCTGTGTCAGGGATTCAACCTCAGGCCGGGTTGTGGCAGCCAGGTGTGGTGGTCGGGGCTGTGTGGTGGAGGTGGTCTCCCCACCTTCGTCGGCAAGCTCCCCTTTGTGTGGCCTCGCCACAGATTCTCTTGCTACATTCAGGACCGGCAGCCACCCCAGAGAAAGGTGACCGAGGCGCACGATGGCAGCGGACCCCGGGCGACGGCGGCAGCGGACTCTGGAGGTGTCGAGGGTTTCCCCTGGCCATGAAGATGGCAGCGGGAGCTCCACCCTCTCCCCGTGACTTCCGGTGCAAAACTGCTCCCCCAAGGCTGGGCGCATGCAGAGCAGCAGGCAACCCCCATGGAGACAGGACCCTCAGCGACCCCAGGTGAAGCAGGACCTTCCGGCGACCCTAGGAGGAACAAAAGCAGGCAGCAGGCAGCCCCCAGTGATGCAAGGCAGGGCATCCTTGGCGTGGCCAGCATTGCAGGAACCTCCGGCCAGGGTGGCGTAGCCAGGTTCCTCTTCCCTGTTGGCAGCAGGGAGGGTAGAGCCAGCTCCAGCTCCTCTGGGTGGGCAGGCCTTGAGACAACTTGGCCGTCTCCCTCTGGTGGCCCGGAGCGGGAACAGCCTTTCGTCTCCCTCTGGTGGCAGGCGGGGAGCAGCTGCGCTGGTCCTTCGGCGGCAGCTGGACCCACTGGACCCTGGCGGCCTTGGGACCCCCCTGGCCCCTCTGGCGCTGGACCCTCTGAGACCCCCTGGTGCAGGACCCTCTGGGCGGCGCTGGACCCTCTGGCCCCCCCTCTCGGCGCTCGGGACAGTAGCTCCACCCAGGCGACGGCCCCGGACCTTAGCGACCCCAGGCGACGGGACCAGCATCCCTGGGAGAAGCACACTCAGAGGTTTCTCTACAGGCGATGCGGGCAGGCAGGCAGCCCCGGTCGCGGACGGGCAGGCAACCCCAGGCGATGGGACAGGCAGGCAACCCCAGGCGTCACCGGACAGGCAGGCATCCTTGAGTGATTGCTGTTGCCTCTTAGCCGCCGGGCAGTTTCAGCTCGCTCACCAGCCGGTCCTGGAGGCTGGGAGGGACCCTCCGGCATCTTCTGCTGGTGGTGGAGGAAGACAGCGCCGCTGTTCCCCCTCTGCTGGCGGTGGAGGAGAGACAGCCCGCTGTTCCCCCTTCTGCTGGCAGTGGAGGGAGAGACCCCAGCTCCGGCTGTTCCCCCCCTCTGCTGGCGGTGGTGGAGGAGACAGCTCGGCTGTTCCCCCTCTGCTGGTGGTGGAGGGAACAGCTCGACTGTTCCCCTCTGCTGCACTGGTGGAGGGAGGGACAGCTCGGCTGTTCCCCGCTGCTGGCGGTGGAGGAAAGACAGCTCCGGCTGTTCCCTGGCGGTGGGAGGGAGAGACAGCTCAGGCTGTTCCCCCTCTGGCTGGCGTGGAGGGAGAGACAGCTCCTCGCTGTTCTGCTCGGGCCGCAGGACGACCGGCCTCCCGCCGGGCCGCGACTCCACTCCCACCTCCCCGCCGGCCTCCCCTTGGGCTGTGGGACGCTCTCGGGCTCCTCCCTCGCCGCGGACGCTCGCTCCTCCCTCCTCGGGCTGTGGACGCTTCGGCTCTCCCTCTCGGCTGGACGCTTCGGGCTCCTCCCTCTCTCGGCTGCGGACGCTCACCTCCCTGCCGGCGAGACGCAGCCGTGGCTCCACCTCCTTCAAGGAGGGGGATTGCCCGCCAGGCATGCCAGGACCACGGCACTCCCTCCTTGAGGACCCCCGGGAAGCTCTCTTCTCCCCACTTCCTCCCACCTCTCCCCACTTCTCGGCGCCACAGCTGCTGAGGGCTGTGTGTGTGGGAGTGTCGGCAACCGCTTGGGGTGTGCACCAACCCTCCCAGATCTCCCGTGATGGTGGTGAAGGCGGTGTGTTGGTGGGGTGGCTGCAGGGCGAGGGTTGGTAGCTGCTCTGTTCCGGGTTGTGGGGGCATCCTGCCCAGCTGGCCATCCAGCTCACAGCCCCCACCAGTCAGCTGGTGGCCCATCCGGACAGGACCTCCACCGGTGGTCCTCCTTCCCGCACCAGGAGCACCCGCGAGGGGCTTCGCTGGGTCCTCCCACAGGGTTTGGGTTGGCGGTGGTGGCGGCCGCTGCTGCTGCTGCTGCTTTCTTTCCTCGCTGCCTTTGTTTTTTTCCCCATTCTCTTTCCTCCAAAAAAACCCCTCAAAATCAAAAAATTCAAAAAAATTAAAATTCAAAAAAAAAATACTGCTCTGAGCCTCTAGGTGGCGCTATCCCTTCCCTGACACCACCACATTAGTTTGGGATGACAGAGGTTGAGGCTCAGAGACAGTGAAGGAACCAAAATAATGATCTTTATTAAACAAAAAATAATCAAATAACTAGGCACAAGGGCCCAAAACAAAGGTTTAAAACAAAATACAGAAATGTAGGCTGGGCATTGTAACTTCACCCAGTTTCTTTCTCCAAAAAAAACTAAACAAGTACAGCAACAAACAAACTCTTAAAAAAACCCTTCCACAAAGGGTTTCACCTGCCTTATACTCTCTGGCTGGAGCCCAATTAACTAATAATTAACAATTAAGCATGGGCTCCATGCATTCTCACATGTATTTTCACAGGGGAGGAACCCAACCCCCCTCCCTGCTGATCCAAAACCAAACAAGAATCACAAAAACATAATGAAACAGTGAAACTAACAATAACAAAACCTGGAATTTATAGGGGCGAGCTAGCACCATCACATCCCCCTTGTCGCAGCACACACCTTAAAGCGGCCACCTCCCCCTTAGTCCCAAGGGTCGGGACAGGGAAGCAAGTGGCCCAAGGGGGAGCCATGAGTGGGGGTCCTCCTTCTCCCAATGCTGAGGAGGGTTCAGTCCACAACCTCGGCCTTTGGCGACCGGCTGGCTGGAACCATTGTATGGGGCGCCGGGACAGGTGGCAGGCTGCAGCCCCAGGCAGAGGCGCAGCCCAGGCCACGCCTCCTGGGCAACCAGGGGAGCGGGAGCAGGAGACCAGGGCTAACTCCTCCCAGCCTGGTGGTGGTGCTGCGGGGAGTCAGCCCGGACCAAAGTGTCAGACACAGCCTGGTGTCCGGGAGCCCAGGCCGTGGGATCCAACCCCCAGGCCGGGCCAAGGGGCCACCAGGGGTGGTGGTCGGGCTGTGGTGAAGGGGTGGTCTCCCTCACCTCCCCTCTCTTTCTGTGTGGGGTCGGCAGCTCCCCCTTGTGAGTAAGGCCTCGCCACAGTACTTCTTGCTGCCATTCAGGACTGGCAGCACCCCAGGAGAAGCAGGGACCCCGGACACGGATGGCAGCGGACCTCGGGAGGCGCACGGTGGCATGCAGGACTCGGGAGGTGTGCTGAGGGGAGCCCTGAAGATGGCAGCTGAGCCCACTCCTCCTCACCTGCAAACGTGGTTCCCAAGCATGCAGAGCAGCAGGCAACCCCTGGCTAAGCAGGGACCCCGGCACCCCAGAAGCAGGACTGGCGACCCTATAGGAGGAACAAAGCACAGAGCAGCAGTGGCAACCCCAGGCGAAGCGCGGTAGGCATCCTTGGGCGGGGCCAACATTGCATGGTGGAACTCCTCCTGCCAGGGTGCAGTAGCCAGAGTTCCTCTCCCTGTTGGCAGGAGGTGAGAGCCCGGCCCCAGCTCCTGGTGGCGGACGCTGGGAACAGCAGCTCGCCTCCCCTGTGGCGGAGGGCGGTGAACACGCAGCTCGCCTCCCTCTGGTGGCGTGAGGGGGCGGAACGGGCGACGCTGGTCCTTCCGGGCACGCTGGACCCACTGGACCTCGGCGCACGGGACCCCTGGCCCCTCCCACACGCTGGGACCCCTCTGGAACCCCTGGCGGTGCGGGACCTCTTGGCGGCGCTTGACCCTCTGGCCCTCTACATTGGGACCAGTAGTTCTTCCACCCTGCGGCTTAATGGCGGACTAGCAGCGCAATTCCTTACAGGCGACGGCGACCAGCATCCCGCCAGGGAGAAAGCACAATACGAGAGTTTCTCTAGACGGAGCGCGGGCAGGTGCAGAACCCCATGCGACAGGCAGGCAACCCCAGGCGACGCGACAGGCAGGCAACCCCAGGCGACAAGGACAGGGCATCCTTTACGGTAAGCTATTCTTAGTCGCCGGCAGTTTCGTCTCGGCCCTCCTTCAGCAGCCGGGAGGGACCTCCAGCATCTTCTGGTGGTGGGAGGTGGGAGACAGCTGTTCCCCTCCCCGGCGTGTGGAGGGAGAGAGCCTCGGCCAAGTTCCCCTTCTGCTGGCGCAGGTGGGAGGGAGAGACAGCTCGCTGTTCCCCTTCATGCTGGCGGTGGAGGGAGAGACAGTTCTCCGGCTGTTCCCCCCCTCTGCTGGCGGTGGAGGGAGAGAGACAGCTCGGCTGTTCCCCCTCTGCTGGTGGTGGAGGGGAGGGACAGCTCGGCTGTTCCCCGCTGCTGGCGGTGGAGGAAGAGACAGCTCCGGCTGTTCCCCTCTGCTGGGCGGTGGAGAGGGAGAGACAACTCAGGCTGTTCCCCTCTGCTGGCGGTGGAGGGAGGGCAGCTCCCGGCTGTTCCTGCTTTCAGACGTGGGCGCACGACCTCCTCCTTTGGGGCCGTGGGCCGCTGACTCCTCCGCTCAGGCTCCTCCCCTTGGAGCTGTGGGCCGGGGCTCCCTCCCTCTCCGAGACTCTGGACGTTGAGACTCCTCCCACTCTTTCGGGCTGTGGGCGTTGGGCTCCTCCCCTCTCAGGCTGTGGACGTTCAGGGCTCCTCCCTCTCTCGGGCTCTTGGACGGTTCGGGCTCCTCCCTGTCGGGCTGACGGCGGGCTCCACCCCTTTTCTTCAGGAGGATCTCCCCCACATGTCTGCTCGCCAGGTATGCCAGGACCATGGCTATCTCCTGGAGGGACCCCGGGTGGTGCTCTCTCTCCCCTCCCACCTCCCCCATCTCTCTCGGCTGCCACATGCTGGGAGGGCTGTGGGAGGTCGGAAGAGTCAGCTGGGTGCACCAACCACTCCCAGATCTCCCCGCGGGATGGTGGTGAAGGCGGTAAGCTGGTGGGGTGGCTGCCGAGGACGGGTTGGTAGCTGCTCCCGGAAGCGTATTGCTATCCTGCCCAGCTGTGGCCATCTCAGCTCACAGCCCCACACCAGTCAGCTGGTGGCCCATCCGACAGGACCTCCACCGGTGGTCCTCCTTCCGCACCAGGAGCACCACGGAACAAGCTCGCTGGGTCCTCCCAGGGTTTGGGGTTGGTGGTGGCGGCCGCTGCTGCCGCTGCTGCTGCTTTCCTCGCTGCCTTTGTTTTTCCCATTCTCATGCACCAAAAACCCTCCCAAAAATCCAAAAATTCAAAAATTCAAAAAAAAAAAATACTGCTCTGAGCCTCTGGGGGCGCTATCCCTTCTGACACCACGTGTGTGGGATGACAAGGTTTGAGGCTCAGAGACAGTGAAAGGGAACAAAATAATGATCTTTATTAAACAAAAATAATCAAATAACTAGGCACAAGACTTAAACAAAAGGTTTAAACAAAATACAGAAATGTAGGCTGGGCATTAGCCTTCACTACAGTTCTTTTCTCAAAAAAAACTAAACAGCACAGCACCAACAAACAAACTCACCCAAAAAACCCTTCCACACAAAGGGTTTCTGCCCAGCACTCTGTGGCTGGAGCCCAATTAACTAATAATTAACAATTAAGCACTTAAGGCTCAGCCACATTCTCACATGTATTTTTCACAGGAGGAACTTAACCCCCCCCCTGCTGGTCAAGCCAAAACAAGAATCACAAAACATAATGAAAACAGTAAAACTAGCAACAATAACAAAACCCAAATTTATGAGGTGAGCTAGCACCCCATCACATCCCCCTTGTCGCAGCACTGCCAGCCCCTAACAGGCCACCTCCCCATAGTCCCAAAGTCCCAGGACAAGGGGAGCAAGGGCCCAAGGGGCGGCTATAGGGAGGTCCTCCTTCTCCCACGCTGAGGAAGGTTCAGTCTGACAACCGTTTCTTGGCGGGACCGAGACCCGGCTTAAAAGGGAACCAAGGCATTGTATGGGGCGCCGAGCGCAGGGCAGGCGACCAGTCGGCTGCAGCCCCAGGCAGAGAGGTGGCGGAGCCCAGGCGACAGTGCAGCGACGCCTGGGCAACCAGGGGAGTGAGAGCAGGAGACCAGGCGACCTCCCAGCTGGTGGTGCTGGGTAACCTGGGAGTCAGGCCCAGCTGCATCAAAGGTCCAGACATGGAGCCTGGGTGTCCGGGAGCCCAGGCCGAGGGATCCAACCCCCAGGCGCCGGGCTGTGGCACAGGGGTGGTGGTCGGGCTGTGGTGAAGGTGGTGGTCTCCTCACCTCCCCCTTCTTAGGTGGCGGCAGCTCCCCTTTGTGAGGCTCGTACAGTGCCCTCTTGCTGCCATTCAGGACTGCTTGGCGACCCAGAAGCAGGACCCTCGGGGAGAAGCGGCGATGGCAGCGGACAGCCCTCGGGGGGGCGGCGGTGGCAGCGGACCCTCAGGAGATAGCTCGGGGGGCCCTGGCCATGAAGATGTGGCCAGGGAGCTCACTTCTCCCTCGTACTCTGCAGAGCGAGGTGGCTCCCAAGTGCAGTGCAACCGGCAACCCTGGCTGACAGGACCCTGGCGCCCCAGGTGAGCAGGACCCAGCCCGGCGACCCTAGGAGGAACAAAGAGAAACAGAGCAGCAGGCAACCCCAGCGATGCGAGCGGGCATCCTTGGGCGTAGCCAACACTTGTTGCAGGAACCTCCGGCCCGAGTTGGCGGTAGCCAGGTTCCTCTTCCCTGTTGTTGGCGGCAGGAGGTGGGGCCGCTCCAGCTCCTCTGGTGGGCCGGACCTTGAGACAACACTCGTCTCCCCTCGTGGCGGAGGCGAGAACAGCAGCTCGCCTCCCTCTGGTATGAGGCGGAACGGGCGACCGGTCCTTCCGGGCGACGCGGACCACTGGACCCCCTGGCGGCCAGCGGGACCCTGGCCCCTCTGGCGGCAGCTGGACCCTCTGAACCCCTGGCGGTCTTGGGACCCTCTGGCGGCCCTGGACCCCTCCCTGGCCCCTCTGGCTTTCGGGACAATGCTCCACCCGGCTGACGGCCCGGACCCAGCAGCGACCCCAGAGGCGACGGCGGACAGCATCCCTGGGGAGAAAACACACTGAGAGTTTCTCTAGGCGATGTCACGGGCAGGCGAGAACAACAGGCGTCACCGGACAGGCAAGGCAACCCCAGGCGATCTTGGACGGGCAGGCAACCCAGGCCCGTCGCGGACAGGCAGGCATCCTTGGTGATTGCTGTTACCTCTTAGCCGCCCGGGCAGTTTGTCCCAGCTCCCTTCAGCAGCGGTACAGAGGCTGGGAGGGACCTCCAGCATCTTCTGCTGGTGGTGGAGGAGGAGAGACAGCCAAAAAAAGCTGTTCCCCCTCTGCTGGCGGTGGAGGGAGGACAGCGCCCGCTGTTCCCCTTCTGCTGGCCAGGTGGAGGAGGGCAGCTCCGGCTGTTCCCCCTCTGCTGGCGGTGGAGGGAGAACAGCTCGGCTGTTCCCCCCTGCTGCTGGGGTGGGAGGAGAGACAGCATCGGCTGTTCCCCCGCAGGGGGTGGAGGGAGAGACAGCTCGGCTGGCTGCTGGAGGAAGGGAGCTTTCCGACTGTTCCCCTCTGCTGGCAGGTGGAGGGAGGGCAGCTCCGGCTGTTCCTGCTTTCGGGCAGGTGGGCCTGACTCCTCCCGCTTTCGGGCGTGGACGCACCGACTCCTCCCACTCGGGCTCCCTCCCCCCCCTCAGGCTGTGGACGTTGAGACTCCTCGGGCTCTCTTGAGGGCGTTGGGCTCTCCCTCTTGGGCTGTGGGCGTTGGGCTCCTCCCTCTCGGGCTGGGCGTTGGCTCCCTCCCTCTCTCGGGCTCGGACGTTCAGGGCTCCCTCCCCTCTCGGGCGACAGCAGCAGCTCCACCCCCTTTCTTCAAGGAGGGATCTCCCCATGTCTACTCGCCAGGTATGCCAAGGACCATGGCCGGCTATCTCCTGGAGAGAGGGACCCGGAGTGGTGCTGTCTCTCCCCACTCCCTCACCTCTCCCCATCTCGATGCCACAGCGTGCTGAGGGCTGTGGGAGGTCGTGAAGGTCCGCTTGAGGGTGCACCAGCCACTCCCAGATCTCCGTGATGGTGGTGAAAGGCGGTGTTGGTGGGGTGGCTGCGAGGGGCCGGGTTGGTAGCTGCTCCTGGTCCCGTTTGTGGGGCATCCTGCCCCAGCTGGCCATCCAGCTCTGGCGCCCACACACCAGTCAGCTGGTGGCCCATCCAGGACAGGACCTCCCACCCGGTGGTCTCCCTTCCCGCACCAGGAGCACCAGGGGGTCAAGCTTCGCTGGGTCCTCCCACAGGGTTTGGGTTGGTGGTGGCGGCCGCTGCTGCACTTCTACTGCTTTCTCGCTGCCCTTTGTTTTCCCCATTCTGCTTTGCAAAAAAACCCTCAAAAATCCAAAAATTCAAAAAAAAAATTAAAATTCAAAAAAAAATACTGCTCTGAGGCTCTCTGGTGGCGCTATCCCTTCTGACACCACATGTGGCAGGATGACAGAAGGTTTGAGGCTCAGAGACAGTGAAAGGAGACAAAAATAATGATCTTTTATTAAACAAAAAATAATCAAATAACTAGGCACAAGGGCCCAAACAAAGGTTTAAACAAAATACAAGAAATGTAGGCTGGGCATTAGCCTTCACTACAGTTCTTTCTCAAAAAAAACTAAACAGCACAGCACCAACAAACAAACTCACCCAAAAAAAACCCTTCCACACAAAGGGGTTTCACCTGCCCTTATGCTCTGTGGCTGGAGCCCAATTAACTAATAATTAACAATTAAGCATAGGAGCTCCATTCACATTCTCCTCTATTTTCACAGGGAGGAACTTAACCCCCTCCTGCTAGTCCAAACAAAACAAGAATCACAAAACATAATGAAAACAGTAAAACCAACAATAACAAAACACAAATTTATAGGGGCGAGCTAGCACCCCATCACACAGAGCTAAAATAAAACACATACTGGGAGAACTCCAAAACTAATCAGTGCAGCCCAAGGTCTTTTGCTGTTTCGACGTTAGGGGAGGGGACTGTAGTGAGTTCAGGAGCATTTAGCTTTTGAAAGGGACTAACAGATTTTGGGGAAACACCGGTGTCATGTATTTCAGTGAGGAATCAGCGTTACAGAGCTAAATAAAACACATACTGGGACAACTGCAAAACTAATGAGTGCAGCCCAGCTCTTTGCTGTTTCGGCGTTAGGGGAGGACTGTAATGATTTCGGGGCATTTAGCTTTGAAAGGGACTAACAGATTTCTAGGAAAACACCATTGTCATGTATTTCAGTAGAGAATCGTTACAGAGCTAAAATAAAACACATACTGGGACAACTCAAAACT
This sequence comes from Huso huso, assembly GCA_036884735.1. Lineage (NCBI taxonomy): Eukaryota > Metazoa > Chordata > Actinopteri > Acipenseriformes > Acipenseridae > Huso > Huso huso. The sequence goes on from JAHFZB010000956.1 coordinate 10,078, forward strand.
AATCATTGCAGCCCAAACTCTTTAGCTGTTTAGATGTTAGGGGAGGACTGTGATTTCAGGGCATTTTAGCTTTTGAAAGGGACTAACCGATTTCTGGGAAACACCATTGTGCATGTATTTCAGTAGAATCGCGTTACAGAGCTAAAATAAAACACATACAGGACAACTCAAAAAATAATCAGTGCAGCCCAAGCTCTTTAAGCTGTTTAAATGATTAGGGGAGGACTGTAATGATTTCAGGGCATTTAGCTTTTTTTCAGATGGGTTTTAGATTTCTGGGAAAACACCATTGTCATTATTTCAGTAGAGATAAGCATTACAGAGTTAAAATAAAACTCATACTGGGACAACTCAAAACAAATCAGTGCATCCCAAGCTCTTTTGCTGTTTCGATGTTAGGGGAGGACTGTATTGATTTCAGGGGCCTCATTTAGCTTTTTGAAAGGACTAGCCAACAAGATTTCTGGGGAAACACCATTTGTCATGTATTTGGTAGAAAGCGTTACAGGTGAAATAAAACACACACTGGGACAACTCCAAAACTAATCAGTGCAGCCCAGCTCTTTTGCTGTTTCGATGTTAGGGGAGGACTGTAATGATTTCAGGGCATTTAGCTTTTGAATGGGTTTCCAGATTTCGAGGAAACACCATTGTCATGTATTTCAGTAAGTCGGCATTACAGAGCTAAAATAAAACACATACTAGGACAGCTAGAGAAAACTAATGAGTGCAGCCCAGCTCCTTTGCTGTTTCGACGTTGGGGGGAGGACTGTAATGATTTCAGGGCATTTAGCTTTTGAAAGGACTAACAGATTTCTGGGGAAACACCATTGTCATGTATTTCAGTGGGGTGCGTTACAGAGCTAAAAATAAAACACATACTGGGACAACTCAAAACTAATCAGTGCAGCCCAAGCTCTTTTTGCTGTTTAGACATTAGGGGAGGACTGTAATGATTTCCAGGGCAGAATTTGCTTTTGAATGGGGTTTCTTGAATTTCTGGGGAAACACCATTGTCATATTCAGTAGAATCGCGTTACAGAACTACAATAAAACACATACTAGGACAACTCCAAAACTAATCAGTGTAGCCCAAACTCTTTTGCTGTTACGATGTTAGGGGAGAACTGTAGTAATTTCAGGGCATTTAGCTTTTTTTGAATGGGGTTTCTACATATTTCTGGGGAAACACCATTGTCATATATTTCAGTAGAATCGGCGTTACAGAGCTAAAATAAAACACATACTGGGACAACTGCAAAAGTAATGAGTGTAGCCCAGCTCTTTTGCTGTTTTCGACGTTAGGGAGGACTGTAGTGATTTCAGGGCATTTAGCTTTTGAATGGGGTTTCCATATTTCTGGGGAAACACCCCACCATTGTCATATATTCGGTAAGCATGATTACAGAGCTAAAATAAAAACACACTGGGACAACTCAAAACTAATCCAGTGCAGCCCAAGCTCTTTTGCTGTTTCGAAGTTAGGGGGGGGGACTGTGGTGAGTTCAGGGCATTTAGCTTTTGAAAGGGACTAAGATTTCTGGGGGAAACTTTCTGGTGTCATGTATTTCCAATTAGAATCCTTTGTTACAGAGCTAAAATAAAACACATACTGGGACAACTCAAAACTAATCCAGTGCAGCCCAAGCTCTTTGCTGTTTCGATGTTGGGGAGGGACTGTAGTGATTCCAAGGACATTTAGCTTTTGAAAAGGGACTAACAGATTTCTGAAACACCATTGTCATGTTATTTCAGTAAAATCGTTACAGAGCTAAAATAAAACCTTACATGGACAACTCAAAAGGCAATCCAGTGCAGCCCAAACTCTTTTTGCTGTTTCAGTTAGGAGGGACTGTAATGATTTCAGGCATTTAGCTTTTGAATGGGGTTTACAGATTTCTGGGGAAACACCACTGTTATGTATTTCCAGTAGAATCACGTTACAGGCTAAAATAAAACACATACTGGGACAACTCCAAAACTAATCAGGTGCAGCCCAAGCTCTTTTGCTGTTTCGACGTTAGGGGAGGACTGTAATGATTTCAGGGCATTTAGCTTTTGAATGGGGTTTACAGATTTCTGAAACACCATTGTCATGTATTTCGGTAGAATGTCAGCGTTACAGGCTAAAATAAAACACATACTGGGACAACTCCAAAACTAATCAGGTGCAGCCCAGAAGCTCTTTTGCTGTTTCTACATTAGGGGAGGACTGTATTGATTTCAGGGCATTTAGCTTTTGAAAGGGACTAACAGATTTCTGGGAAACACAGTGTCCTTATTTTGGTGAAACGTTGCAAATAAAGAGGATCTCATCAGGCCGGATGAGATCCTCCCAATGTACTCAAAAGAAATGAAAGAAGTTATTTAAACCCTTAACCAAGATCATGCAACAGTCTCTTGACACAGGGGTTGTACCGACAGACTGGAAAACCTTAAGCATTAATACCGATCACAAAAAGGGAGACAAAACTGAACCAGGTAACTACAGACCAATAAGCACAACTTCTATTATATGTAAACTTATGGAAACTATAATAAGATCCAAAATGAAAAATTACCTATATGGTAACAATATCCTGGGAGACAGCCAGCATGGTTTTAGGAAAGGAGATCATGTCTAACTAACCTACTTGACTTTTTTTGAGGATGCAACATTGAAAATGGACAACTGCAAAGCATACGACATGGTCTTTAGATTTCCAGAAAACTTTTGACAAGTCCGCAAAGGTAATTCTCAAACTGAACGCAGTAAGTTCAAGGAAATGCATGCACATGGATTAGGGAGTGGTTAACATGTGAAACAGAAAGTACTGATTAGAGGGAGAAACCTCAGAAATGGTGAGGGTAACCAGTGGTGTACCACAGGGATCAGTATTGGTCCTCACTATTCTAATCTACATTAATGATTTAGACTCTGATATAGTAAAGCAAACTCGTTAGAATTTACAGGACTTGACACAAAAATAGGAGGAGGTGGCAGACACTGTTGAAGCAGCAAGGTCATTTCAAAATGATCTGGAGCCGCATTCAAAGTGGGCAGACACATGGCAAAATGAATTTAATAGAAAAAGGTGTAAAGAGTATTGCATGCGGGCAATAAAATGTGCATTATAAAATATCATATGGGGAGATGGTGATGTGAGATTGAAGAAGGGAACTATGAAAAAAGACCTAGGGTTTATGTTGACTCAGAAATGTCTTCATCTAGACAATGTAACTATAAAAAAAAAAGGCTAACAAGATCTTGGATATATTGTGAAGTGTTAATTTAAATCAAAGGAAATAATGTTAAAACTCTACAATGCATTGAAGTAAGACCTCACCTAGAATATTGTGTTCCAGTTCTGGTCACCTCGTTACAAAAAAAAGGATATTGCTGCTTTCAGAAAAGTGCAAAAGAAAAGCAACCAAGAATTATCCTGGGTTTAAAGGCATGTATTGTGCAGACAGGTAAAAGAATGAATCTATTCAGTCTTGAACAAAAAGACTACTGTGGCGATCTGATTCAAACATTCAAAATCTAAAAAGGTATGACAATGTCAACCCAGGGGACTTCTTTGACTTGAAAAAGAAAAAAAGGACCAGGGGTCATAAATGGAGATTAGATAAAGGGGCATTCAGAACAGAAAATAGGAGCACTTTTACACAGAGGGTGTGAGGGTCAGACCAACTCCCCATGTAATGTTGTTGAAGCTGACACCCTGGGATCCTTCAAAGCTGCTTGATGAGATTCTGGGATCAATAAGCTACTAACAACCAAACGAAGCAAAGATGGGCTGAATGGCCTCCTGGATTTTAAACTTTCTTATGTTCTTATGTTTCTTCTTAAAATAAAACACATACTTTGGGACAACTCCAAAACTAATCAAGTGCAGCCCAAGCTCTTTTGCTGTTACGATGTTAGGGAGAACTGTAGAAATTTCAGGGCATTTGCTTTTTGAATGGGGTTTCCATATTTCTGGGAAACACCATTGTCATGTATTTCAGTAGAATCAGCGTTACAGAGCTAAAATAAAACACATTCTGGGACAACTCCAAAACTAATCAGATTTGGCCAGCTCTTTTTGCTGTTTCGGCGTTAGGGGAGGACTGTAATGATTTTAGGACATTTAACTTTTTTGAAGGGACAACAGATTTCTGGGAAACACCATTGTCATGTATTTCAGTAAAATCGCGTTACAGAGCTAAAATAAAACACATACTAGGACAACTCCAAAACTAATGAGTGCAGCCAAGCTCTTTTGCTGTTTCAAAGTTGGGAGAGGGACTGTAATGATTTCAGGGCATTTTAGCTTTTTGAGATAGGTTTACAGATTTCTGGGGAAACACCACTGTTATGTGTATTTCAGTAGAATCGTTACAGAGCTAAAAATAAAACACATACTGGGACAACTCAAAAAAACTAATCAGTGCAAGCCAAGCTCTTTTCTGTTGTTAGGCCGTTGGGGGAGGGACTGTAATGATTTAAGGAGATTTAGCTTTTTGAATGGGGTTTACAGATTCTGGAAACACCATTGCTTCATGTATTTCAGTAGAATCGCGTTACAAGTAAAATAAAACACATACTGGGACAACTCCAAAACTAATCATTTGGCCAAGCTCTTTTGCTGTTTCTACATTAGGGGAGGACTGTATTGATTTCAGGGCATTTAGCTTTTTGAAAGGGACTAACAGATTTCTGGGAAACACCATTGTCATGTATTTTGGAAGCAGCGTTACAGAGCTAAAGAGGATGTCTCATCTGGGCCGGATGAGATCTCCAATAGCTACTCAAAAAGAAATGAAAAAGTTATTTACAAACCGCTAACCAAGATCATGCAACAGTCTCTTATTTGGGGATTTGTACAGACGAACTGGAAAATAGCAAGCGTATACCGATCCACAAAAAGGGAGACAAAACTGAACCAGGTAACTACAGACCAATAAGCCTGACTTCTATTATATAACAAACTTATGAAACTATATAATAAAAGATCCAAAATGGAAATTACCTATATACAATATCCTGAGAGACAACCAGCATGGTTTTAGGAAAGGGAGATCATGTCTAACTAACCTACTTGACTTTTTTGAGGATGCAACGTGAAAATGGACAACTGCAAAAGCATACGACATGGTCTATTTAGATTTCCAGAAAGCTTTGCGACAAAGTCCGCATAAAGATTAATTCTCAAACTGAGCATGGTAGGGGATTCAAGGAAATGCATGCATGGATTGGGGTGGTTAACATGTGAAAACAGAAAGTGCATTGGGGAGAAGCCTGAAATGGGTGAGGTAACCAGTGGTGTACCACAGGGATCAGTATTAAGGTCCTCTGCTATTCCCTAATCTACATTAATGATTTTAGACTCTGATATAGTAAAAGCAAAACTCGTTAGAATTTTGCAGACGACACACAAAATGGGAGGGTGGCAGACACTGTTGAAGCAACAAGGTCATTTCAAAATGATCAGACCACCGCATTCAAAATTGGGCAGACACAAAAAATGAAATTTAATAGAGAAAAGTGTAAAGTATTGCATGCAAGGGCTTAATAAAATGTGCATTATAAAATATCATATGGGAGATATAGTGAAATTGAAAAGGGAACTATAGAAAAGACCTAGGAGTTTATGTGTTGACTCAAATGTTCTTCATCTAGACCATGTAGGAAAATATAAAAAGGCTAACAAGATACTTGGATATATTGTGAAGTATTTGAATTTAAAATCAAAGGGAAGTAATGTTAAAACTCTACAATGCATTATTAAGACCTCACCTAGAATATTGTGTTCAGTTCTGGTCACCTCGTTACAAAAGGATATTGCTGCTCTAGAAAGGGGTGCAAAGAAGAGCAACCAAGAATTATCCTGGGTTTAAAGGCATAATGGTATGCAGACAGGCTAAAAGAATTGAATCTATTCAAGTGTGAACAAAAGAGACTACTGCGATCTGATTCAAACATCCAAAATCCTAAAAGGTATAGACAATATCACCAGGGACTTCTTTGACTTGAAAAAGAAAAAAAGGACCAGGGGTCATAAATGGAGATTAATAAAGGGCATTAAGAACAGAAAATGAGGAGGCACTTTTACAGAGAATTGTGAGGGGTCTGGAACCGCTCCCCAGTAATTTGTTGAAGCTGACACCCTGGGATCCTTCAGAAGCTGCTTGATGAGATTCTGGGGTCAATAAGCTACTAACAACCAAGCGAGCAAGATGGGCTGAATGGCCTCTCTCGTTTGTAAACTTTCTTATGTTCTTATGTTCTTCTTAAAATAAAACACATACTGGGACAACTCCAAAACTAATCAGGTGCAGCCAGCTCTTTGCTGTTACGAGGAGAGGCTGTAGAAATTAGGGCATTTAGCTTTTGAATGGGGTTTCCATGTTTCTGGAAACCCATCATCAGCATGTATATTCAGTGAGATGCGTTACAGAGCTAAAATAAAACACATTCTGGGACAACTCAAAACTAATCAGTGCAGCCCAGCTCTTTTTGCTGTTTCGTTGGGGACTGTAATGATTCAGGGGCATTTAGCTTTGAAAGGGACTAACAGATTTCTGGGGGAGACACCATTGTCATGTGTTTCAAGTGGAAATGCAGCGTTCCAGGCCAAAATCAAACACATACTGGGACAACTCAAAAACTAATGGGTGCAGCCCAAGCTCTTTTGCTATTTCGAAGTTAGGGAGAGGACTGTAATGATTCAGGGCATTTAGCTTTTGAATGGGTTTCTGGAATTTCTGGGGAAACACCACTGTTATGTATTTCAGTAGAATCACGTTACAGAGCTAAAATAAAAAACATACTGGGACAACTCAAAAACTATTCCAGTGCAGCCCAAGCTCTTTTGCTCATTTCGACGTTAGGGAGAGGACTGTAATGATTTCAGGGCATTTAGCTTTTGAATGGGGTTTACAGATTTCAGGGAAACACCATTGTCATGTATTTCAGTAGAATCGCGTTACAAACTAAAATAAAACATACTGGGACAACTCAAAATAATCAATGCAGCCCAAGCTCTTTTGCTGTTTCTACATTGGGGAGGACTGTATTGATTTCAGGGCATTTAGCTTTTGAAAGGGACTAGCAGATTTCTGGGGAAACACCATTGTCATGTATTTCGGTGAAAACGGCGTTACAGAGCTAAAAGAGGATCTCATCTGGGCCCAGGATGGGATCCTCCCAATATTCTCAAAAGAAATGAAAGTTATTTACAAAGCAGCTAGCAAGATCATGCAACAGTCTCTTGACACAGGGGTTGTACCGACAGACTGGAAAATATCAGCGTAATACCGATCCACAAAAAAGGGGAACAAAACTGAACCAGGTAACCACAGACCAATAAGCTGACTTCTATTATATGTAAACTTATGAAACTATAATAAGATCCAAAATGGAAAAATTACCTATATGGTAACAATATCCTGGGAGACAGCCAGCATGGTTTTAGGAAGGGAGATCATGTCTAACTAACCTACTTGACTTTTTTGAGGATGCAACATTGAAAATGGACAACTGCAAAAGCATACGACATGGTCTATTGGAATTTCAAACTTTGGCAAAGATCCATAAAAGATTAATTCTCAAACTGAGCAGCAGTAGGGATTCAAGGAAATGCATGCACATGGATTAGAATTGATTGGTTAACATGTAAAGCAAGAAGAAATTACTGATTAGAGGAGAAACCTCAGAAATGGGTGAGTATGAGTGGTGTACCCCACAGGGATCAGTATTAGGTCCTCTGCTATTCTAATCTACATTAATGATTTAGACTCTGATATAGTAAACAAACTTCGTTTAAATTTGCAGGCGACGACAAAAATAGGAGGGTGGCAGACACTGTTGGAAGCAGCAAAGGTCGACTTCAAAATGATCTGGACCGCATTCAAATTACAGGGGCAGACACATGGCAAAATGAAATTTAATAAAAAAAGTGTAAAGAGTGTTGCATTGCGGGCAATAAAATGTGCATTATAAATAATCATATGGAGATAATTGAGAGATTGTGAAGAGGGAACTATAAAAAGACCTGGGAGTTTATGTTGACTCAGAAATGTCTTCATCTGAGACAATGTGGGGAAACTACAAAAAAAGCTAACAAGATGCTTGGATATGTGTGAAAGTGTTGAGACATTTTAAAATCAAGGAAGTAATCATTAAAACTCTACAATGGCATGTGACCCAAGACCTCACCTAGAATATTGTGTTCAGTTCTGGTCACCTCATTTAAAAAAAGGATATTGCTGCTCTAAGAAAGGTGCAAGAAGAGCAACCAGGAATTATCGGGTTTTAAAAGGCATGTCGTGTCTGAAGACAGGCTAAAAAAATTGAATCTATTCAGTCTTGAAAAAAAACTAGCTTCTGTGGCCGATCTGATTCAAACATTAAAATCTAAAGGTATAGACAATGTCAACCCAGGGACTTCTTTGACTTGAAAAGAAAAAAAGGACCAGGGGGTCATAAATAGAATTAGATAAAAGGGGAGCATTCAGAACAGAAAATAGGAGGCACTTTTACACAAGAGAAGGGGTGGGGGTCTGGAAAGCTCCCCCCAGTAATGTTGTTGGCTGACACCTGGGATCCTTCAAGAAGCTGTGATGAGATTCTGGGATCAATAAGCTACTAACAACAAACGGCAAGATGGGCTGAGAATGGCCTCCCTCGTTTTGTAAACTTTCTTATATTTCTTATGTTCTTAAATAAAAACACATACCAGGACAACTCAAAACTAATCCAATGCAGCCCCAAGCTCTTTTTTGCTGTTATGATGTTAGGGAGAACTGTAGAAATTTCAGGGCATTTAGCTTTTGAATGGGGTTTCCATATTTCTGGGAAACACCATTGTCAATATATTCAGTAGAATCGCGTTACAGAGCTAAAATAAACACATTCTGGGACAACTCAAAACTAATCAGTGCAGCCCAGCTCTTTTGCTGTTTAGGCGTTAGGGAGGGACTGTAATGATTTGGGCATTTAGCTTTTTGAAAGGGACTAACAGATTTCTGGGAAAACACCATTGTCATGTATTTCAGTAAGTCGCGTTGCAGGCTAAAATAAAACATACTGGGACAACTCCAAAACTAATGGGTGCAGCCCAAAACTCTTTTCCTTTGTTTTCGAAGTTAGGGAGGACTGTGATTTCAGGGCATTTAGCTTTGAAGGGACTAACAGATTTCAGGAGGAAACACCATTGTCATGTATTTCAGTAGAATAAAGTTACAGAGCTAAAATAAAACACATACTGGGACAACTCAAAACTAATCCAAGTGCAGCCCAAGCTCTCTTTGCTGTTTGATGTTGGGGGAGGACTGTGGTGATTTCAGGGCATTTAGCTTTTGAAAGGGACTAACAGATTTCTGGGGAAACCGCATTGTCATGTATTTCAGTAGAATCGCATTACAGAGCTAAAATAAAACACATACTGGGACAACTCAAAACTAATCAGTGCAGCCCAAGCTCTTTTGCTGTTTCGACGTTGGGGGAGGACTGTAATGATTTCAGGGCATTTAGCTTTTTGAATGGGGTTTCCAGATTTCTGGGGAAGCTACCATTGTCATGTATTTAGGTAGAAAGCGTTACAGAACTAAAATAAAACACATACTGGGACAACTCCAAAACTAATCAGTGCAGCCCAGCTCTTTTTTGCTGTTACGATGTTAGGAGAACTGTAGAAATTTCAGGACATTTAGCTTTTGAATAAGGTTTCCATATTTCTGGAAACACCATTGTCATATTCAGTAGAATCGCGTTACAGAGCTAAAAATAAAACACATTCTGGGACAACTCCCAAAACTAATCAGTGCAGCCCAACTCTTTTGCTGTTTCGACGTTGAGGGAGGGACTGTAATGATTTCAAGGGGCATTTAACTTTTGAAAGGGACTAACAGATTTCTGGGAAAACACCATTGTCATGTATTTCAGTAGAATCGCGTTACAGAGCTAAAATAAAACACATGGGACAACTCAAAACTAATAGGTACAGCCCAAGCTCTTTAACTGTTTTCGATGTGTTAAGGGAGGACTGTAATGATTTCAGGGCATTAGCTTTGAAAGGACTAACAGATTTCTAGGGAAACACCATTGTCATGTATTTCCAGTAGAATCGCGTTACAGAGCTAAATAAAACACATACTGGGACAACTCCAAAACTAATCAGTGCAGCCAAACTCTTTTGCTGTTTCGATGTTAGGGAGGACTGTAGTGATTTCAGAGGGCATTTAGCTTTTTGAAAGGGACAGATTAGCAATACGTGAAAAAGCACAGCA